>CAUZXS010003433.1:37500-57500 GCA_963585895.1 Sepioteuthis lessoniana
TTCTCTGCCTGATGATTGACGCAGCAGGTAAGTCTCAATGGTATTAAATTAATATATATAACCTCTAATATCTATCTATCTATCTATCTATCTATCTATCTATATATATATATATATATATATATATATTATACAGTGTTAAGGCTATATGTTTAGTGATAGATAGATAGATAGAAAAGTGACAGATATATTTATCATCAGGTATTATTCTCTTATTAAAAAAGCAACAACAATAATTACGTCGATTTAGTCTGTGAACATAAATAATTATTTTCAATAAAATCTAATGCCATTATTTTGTCTTATCAATTATTATCATTAATCAAATATTGAACGCAAAGAACAGAGAGAGGTTTGTTCAATTGGTTTGTTTCGTCTAAAGGCCCTAAGTTCAAGTGGTAAGCATTATTTTTTATTTTGTTTGTTTTTATTCGTTAGAGGCCCGCATGGATTATGAAATGAACGAGCTGGATTCAAATACTGAACGAGGTTATTTGTGTGTTCACTTTACCGTTCATGTGCTTGAAAAATATATAAATTCAACTGTTTTCATTCAGCTATAAAAAAAAACACTAAATTTTCTAGCTTTGCAATGTAATAGAGTAGAGAAGGAAAAAAATCAAAATTGAAAATTATTTTGTTGCGACTGGAGGAGTAATATAATGGCCGAGGGATTTCGTTTCATGCCTTTGGGTTTAGTTAGGCTGAGAACCTTTCGGCTCTGTACATGGGTTAATTAGGTGCAACATTAACACAGGTGTTCACGCGCATGCGCGCAGAACGGACGTGTCACTCAGAGATAAGAAACGGGAGCTAGCGAGTGCGAATGACGTCAGGCACCGGAATCGTGCGGAGGATTTTGGGAGATTTGAAGAAAATTAGTTGAGTTGAGACCTGCCTCAGAAGAAGACGTTTGACTTTCGCTTGCTCGCGGAGAGCTTTGTGGCGGGTGCCACACGAGATGTGGGTGGGGGGGAGATGAAAAAGCCAGAATAGAAATATTGTGCCTCTCTCTCCTTATGTCGGAAAACCTTTTAACTCAAAGGTAATAAAAAAAAGTTTCATACCTGAACTGAGAAGTCGTTAAGTGTTTTTCGTGTTTCGAGATTCCTATGTGCTATCTTTATGAACATTCTATGTACGTTTCAAACATAGCCATATCATGGCTATGGTACAGAGGGAGTACCAGGGCCCTGATGACTATATGTGACATCGTAGAAATCGAAGTCAAATTCTATAACGTTCCCTTTCGGATTAATATTCTTAGAAAATATATGAACTCACTAATCCACCCCAAGCTATATATTAAATAGTATCACTACCTCTAAAAGACTAACCTTAGCATTTAACAACCCACGAAGGTTGATTTCTTATGAAACAAAGAAACCAAACCATGTTTTCTTCGGAGAAAATGTGTATTTCTAATATTCCGTTCTTATCAGACCATCCGAAAAAGAGAAGCTGGTCGTGTTTACCTCTACATCACCTGTGAAATCAGTCTAGACCAGATGCACATCTTTCAGAAAGGCTCTCAACTTAAGCCAATGTATATATTTACCTAACCACTATTCAAGAGGATGTAACACCAGGTCGAATGAAACAGGTTTGAATTCAGAGTTTTCCTTTTCCTAGATCGGTTGCCATAACAAGAGTTAAGGAGCCAAGTCTATTCTACTAATTACTTAAAGCTGAAGAAAAAATAAATGGATTCATACCTTTCCAAACGGCATTAGTGCAAAACAAAATGGAACTGCCTCGGCCTGGTTTTGAACTCGGATTGAACAGCCCGTTGGCATTGACGGTAACGATTAATCCACAAGCGTCTCCAAAATTACCCAGAATTTCCCAAAAGTTTTGTTCATTATTTTGGGTCAGTGGATTTGTTTGATGTTCTATCGATCTTCATGGGGTTTGCTTTGTTCGGTTTTATGGCATATCAACACCTGAAGGTTATTTAATGCAAAATCCATTTTATACATATAAACAATTCTATTAACCGGCTCATTGGCCAAGTGGATAGAGTGTTCGCACAGGGTCCAGGAGACCTGGGTTCAATCCATTAAAGCCATTAAAAATGGTACTCGATAACGCCTTGCTTAACACTCAGCAATATAAGGTAGGTATCGAGAGTGAAGTGGAACAATCCAGAGATAGGAGTAGTTCCCTTCCCTACACCTCGATGTAGTAGCTATTGAAAAGGGTGCTTTCTTGTTGCCCTCGATTACGGTCGCCAACTTTACATACTTTACTTACACAGTTTAAATGTCAAAAACAGTTGTATTTCAAACAATTCAGTTTAGCACAAGTACAGTTTTTGTTTACACACAGTTAACTGTAAAAACAGTTCTATTTTAAGCAATTCCTTTAAGCATAAATACATTGTTTAGTTTTATTTAACCCATTGATAGTACCTTATCAGGAGCTACCACTCTGTGCCAGAGTAAAGCTGGGGGCGATGACAATGAAGGAGTACTTTGCATTTTCCCAAGCTTTTTATAGAACTAAATGTTCAGTTAATTTCTTTTATTTTTCTATAAATCTTAGCTGGTGAATTAATACCAAAGCCATCCTTATTGAAGAACTGCAGTAATATTATTCAACCCAAATTGTTGTATTTTGGCCTTCGACCCGACCAAAAATGCCATTCAAAGTGATGCACCGGAAGGAAGTTACACATTCCAATGGCCAATAATCGAAAGAGATCGCGTGACCGGATTATGGCTGATAATATGGAACAAGGTGAAGGTCCCACTGTGCCACTACAGAGTGATGCACCGGAAGAGAGTGACCTGTGAACAGCATGACAGTTATTTCCGCTTGATGACGATCAAACATGTCAATCCAAAGATCGAGTAGGCGATTGAGTGGACGTTGAACTATTATATAACTCAGTCAAGACAGAAGTCAGACAGTTGGACATCAGACGAGTTATAGATGAGATGTGGTAGGGAAGGCCACACCAGGCCGAAGGGGCCCTTGGAACCCCTGATGATTTGGGGTCCAGAGAGGTTGCTAATAAGATGTAGTAGAGAAAGCCAGCAGAGTGAGCTCCCGGGCCTCCGGTTGAGCATCAGGAGAACGCGAAATACACAACGCTGATGGCCATAAGAGTGTGGTCAAAATATTGTAGTTTCTGTTCGGTCTCCAACTCCCTCTCACAGTAAAACCCTGAGTAACCCTTTTCGAACCCTTACAATAAAGTGAGAGGTACATATTTTATAAAGAATCCTCGCTTGTCTGTTTATTTATTGTGTCGTTGGGATACTGCATATGAGAATGTAACAAAATCAGTCGGGAGAAATAGTTGGTCCATATATCTCCAAGGGGTATTATTCCAAAAAAATAAATGGGATTGCGCCACCAGAGATCGAACTCACTTACTATGATGCCATTCTCCAGCACGTTGACCACCACGCCACAAAAGCTCCCCTCCAAATAGATTTGAAGAGAAGCTGATAGATAGGTATAACCATTGCTGGTTATTTCATGCCAAATCCATTTTATATATACGAACAGTTCTATTTCAGACAATTCAGTTAAACATAAGTACACAGTTGAGTTCTACTAAACTAATAGATAGAACTTTAGATATAACTAATGCCAAATCTATTTTATATATACGAACAGTTCTATTTCAAACAATTCACTTCAGCATAAGTACTCAGTTGAGTTCTACTTAACTCATACATATATCTTTAGAATTAACTATTGTAGGTTATCAATAGCGAATCCATTTTATGCATATAAAACGGTTCTATTTCAAACATTCAGTTTAGCATAAGTACACTGTTTAAATGTGAAAACTATTCTATTTCAAACAATTCAGTTTAGCATAAGTACACTGTTTAAACGTGAAAAACTGTTCTATTTCAAACAATTTAGTTTAACATCAGTATGCAGTTAAATTTCAAAACAGCTCTATTTCAAACAATTCAATTTCACATATGTACACTGTTTAGTTCTATTTAATCAATACATAGAACTTTATCAGGTTGCTAACTCTCTCGGCCAGAGTGGACATGGAAGTGATGGTAATGAAGAGAAACTATGCATTCTCCAAAGATCCAACATTACAGAAGCCTCACCATCAGGTTATTTAGTGTCATACCCAGAACACTCGTTAAGGGAGTATTACCCCTCTGCAGATATGCAGTCAGTATATTCTGCTGTCCCAACCGACTCGGATGTATATAGATACGATTGTTTCTTTTGTTCATATCAATATACGAAGGTTTGTTAACTCCATAGGTTTCTTTGTAGAAGAACAGTTGTGGTTCTATTTAACCCTAATCTGGAGGTCATATTTTTCCCAAAATTATTTGTCCGAAAGTGAATTTTCTAAGACAACTTGGATTCGAGCTTGTTTACCACAATGTCTCTTTCTAGCACATTAGCTCCAGCATCATAGATACTCCTGACTCCTTTATTTTTTTGTAATGGCTTATCAATTTCTCGTGGCTTATTTAATGCTGAAATTCTATACAAAATGTGTAAAAGAGGGCTTGGTTTTGGGCCTCCTCGTCCAGAAATTAACCAACTATCCCTTGTCAACTCCTTACAATTTTTGGTTATTCTACTTTTCCTTTAGTGAATAGTATATTAACTTTCGGTGTTGGTTTCTTTGTTTAATGGCATATCAACCTTTGTAGGTGCCCGTGGTATAATGGTTATCATCGTAGGAAATGGACACGGCGACACGAGTTCAAATCCTGGCCGAGACTAATTGCATTTCACATAGCACTAATACCCTTAGGAAAGGTATGAATCCAATAATTCTCCCTCCAGCTATGGGTAAATAGTAGGACAGATTGCCTTGGTGAGGCAACTAGTCTAGGAGAAGGAAAACTCTGAATTCAAACCTGTTAAACTCCGCTTAGAAATTTGACCTAGTGTCATATCCTGCCCGAGCGGAGGGGTTGGTAAATAGGATCAACCTTTGTAGGTAATTTAATGCCAAAACTACCCTTCTAAAAAAACAGAAGTAGTACTATTTAACTGATAGCTGGGAAGATATGAGGGTTCATACCTTTCCCAAGTATATTTGTCCGAAAGTGAAGCTAATAGCGCGACTTGAGTTCAAACTAGCTTACTAAGATTACAGAGCTTCAACCATTTTGCGACTAGGACACCTCTCCTCATATCAACTTTCTTGGGTTATTCAATGCCAAAGCTTTTCTTATAGTCGAACAATAATGGCACTATTTAACCTCTGTGGGAATAAGTACGTTTATACCTTCCCAATGCGTATTTGTCCAAAAGTGAACCTCACAACCTGACAAGATTTCAAACTCACTGACTTATACACTCTAGTCCAGAATTTTAGCCATCACACCACCCGAACTTCTCCGCACATTTTTGCAAATACCCGTTTTCTCGAGAGCAGTAGTAGGGCAGACTAGGTTCTTCAGCCTTGGTGTGGCAACTAGTCTAGGAGAAGGAAAATTCTGAATTCAAATCTGTTAAACTCCGCTTAAAAAAATTGACCTTGTGTCATATCCTGCCCGATCGGAGGGGTTGGGTAATAATGAAATACCCGTTTTCACGAAAGACCTGATTGGTTGGTTGGTTTTAATGGCATACCAATCTTTGTATGATATTCAACGCCAAATCCATTTTTATACAAATAATCAGTTATTTTTCAAACAATTCTGTTTAGCATACAAAAAAAAGTTTAATTTAGACAATTCCATTTAGCATAAGTACGCAGTTTAAATGTAAGTACACAGTTTAATTTTCGAAAACTATTCTATTTCAAGCTATTCAGTTTAGTCAAACAGTTGTAATTTAAACAATTCAGTTTAGCACAAAGTACGCAGTTTTGTTCTATTTAACCCATAGATAGGGCCCTATCAGGTGCTTTCACTCAGGGCCAGAGTGAATCTGGAAGCGATGGCAATGAAGGGTTGCTCGGCGTTCCCCAAACCTCAAGCATCATTGAAACATCACCATCAAATTGTTTAGTTTCATATCCAGGACACTCATAGGTGGGGGTTACCCCTCAGCAGAGGCGCAATCAGTCTATTCTTCTGCTCCCCAGCCGAGAGGGCAAACGAAAGACCTGAAAGAAAACTTAAATTACAACGTGGGGTGATCTACTATACAACACGTTTTGTACTCCCGACGGTAATGTAATGTTTTATTAATACATGGGGATTTCTTTGTGATTTATACTCTGTCAAAGGAGCTCGGGCAAAAAGAAAATAAAAGAAAGATGACATCTATTTGGCAATTGCCTTAGCCTTTCGAAAACGATTCCTGAATAATTCAAACGAAACAAAGAAAAAAAAATCATTATTAACCTGCCACTAGATTATTGCAAACATATGTAAGTACTGAAGTTTTTATTTTGACAGTATTTCCTTCCATATATTCAATAATTAAGCAAGTGAAAGAAACTCGTCTGGGAAATACATACACACTTCAACTAGAGATCAGTAATTGTCAAATTGTCACTAATAAATATAGAAAGAAACATGAATTTAAGTCATATATCATTTCAAGGTAAAGCAGCGGGTGTGTTCTCGTGGTGTAAGTGTTAAATCACTGAACTTCTAAATCGTTGTAAGCGAGTTCGAACTCTGGGATATGGCTCTCATTCCAGCATCTTCTCTCCAACTGACTCGAACGTCCTGTGCACCGAGTTATATTACTGTTTCACACCCACTCAATTCAAACCGTCGACAGTCAAGGTTATCCCCAGACATCCTCGACCGGATGCACCTGTTATATGAACCAGTATTCGAACCCTCATAAGATGATCAAGAAATCCAAATGCCAATTTTAAATGTTGGTACAATTTTTTTCATGTAGAAATGAGGATTGGCTGTCTTCTGTTAGCGAAGCTTAGAATATTCTGTGTGCTTTGCAAAGGGGTAAGACTCTCTCCGGCCCCCAAAATCTTAGATTCTGTGCATGATACTAAACTTACACCTCTAATGTGAGGCTACCGTTCTAGGGCTCTGAGAAAGTGTGGAGTACAGTTTCAGTTGTCAATTATTCAAGGTCCACTCTGACCCGGAGCGGTAGTATCTTTTAGGGTCCCATCTATGAGTCAAATAGATACGTTTGAAAATTATTCATATTCGATAGGAATACACGATACCATTTATAATAGTAAATTACTTGTATTAAGAATAGTTACTTAAAGCTATATATATTTATAAATATATATATTGCTTCATAATCATCCCTCCTAATAATCCTTAGGTATATATATATATATATATATATATATATATATATATATATAAGGATTATTATGAATTTGTTGGATGACAATATATATATATATATATATATATATATATATATATTGTCATCCCATGGGGGTTGAACTCTCTGGCGAAGGAATTGTCGGCCACTGCTAGCGTAATGCAAAGCTCTTCGAAAGAATTGAGCACTCTGGTAGCCGATAGGGTATAAAAAATGTAAACAAAGGCTGCTGCTGCAGCTGCAGTTTGCGAAATAAAAATACCTTTAAAAATTCCCTTAGCCAACGTAGTCCGCTTGGTGGCCGAGAAGTCTAAAACTTAGTCAAAGTAAAGTTGAACGGTTTTCTATTCCGGCTTCGAGCGTCTTGCGTGTCTAGCCACACTGAAGAGTTCTGATAGAACGAAACAGTCTGTCTGTGGATGACTATATATATATATATTAATCCACAGACAGACTCTTTCGTTTTATCACAACTCATCAGTGTAGCTAGACACGTGAGAAGCCTTAAGCTAGAATCAAAAGCCGGCTGATAATACACCAGTCGGATATCTTACTGCAGACCCATGGCAATCAAATCATATGGGATGTTATTTAACCTATATCTATTATTTTTCTTTTGTGTTTACGTATACTCTAAACGGCTACTAAGTGCTCAACTCCCAGGGTGAGATTATATATTGTCATCCCCAGACTGAATATTTCATTGCATCAACAAGTCATCAGTGGGGATAGACACACAAGATGCTTCCAGCTAGGATATATATATATATATATATATATATATATATATATATATATATATATATATATAAGTTGACTGGCCGTAATGGAGGTCAACCGGAAATCTTTCTTATCAATAGCTACTAGCCTGAGGTGTAAGGGTGATTGTTAATCCTTCCCCTGGATTGCTCCACTTTACCCTTTATCCGTACCTTATATGACTGAGTATTACGCAAGGAGGCATAAAGTACCATTTTTTTAGAGTCTTTGGTCTCATTTAACCTGGAATTGAACCACGGTCTTCAAGGCATTTACCGAACACTCAAACCTTTATTCCAATTAAAATAATAAAACAAAAACACCAACAATCCTTTATGTCACTAGAATCAAAATATGAACAACCGAACATAAATAAAATAGCATCCCATGCTAACCCGAATATACTAAACACCTTCAACTATCACACTAACCAAAGCATCCCACACTGATAATAAAAAGTTCCAAGAAAATAAGTTTTGCGCAGAAACCATACAAAAACAAACAAAAATATTGAAAAAAGAAGACAATAATCCTTCTGCAGATGATCAATAGAATTGACCAAAAAGGTTGGAGAAAAGATCCTTAACTAACGTATATATATATATATATACATATATATAATTAGATGAGCAAAAGTTATTGAATAGATGCCGGTATATCTATTTGTCAAAAAAATGTTGTTCATCTTATTATGCACACACACACACACACACACACACACACACACACACACACACACACATATATTTATTTATATATGCCAAGAGAGAAAGGGAAAGTGAAAGAGTGAGAGAGCTGGAAAGAGGCTACTTTTGTTTATATTTTAGAGCTAAAAATAGTTTAACGTGAAATTCTAATAACATAACGCGCTCGCACACATTCACACACAACCACACACTAAAACACACACACACACACACACGCACAGACACACACACACATATATATATATATATACTTTTATATACATTTATATAAACAGGAAGCATTTTCTCTTTTAAACATTTCCAATTAACCCTCACGAAATTGTCTCCAAAGTTGGAGACCGAAATTCTGGGAAAACATTCAGTACCTTCTTAAATTCATTCAATATTAAGGTCAAACGACTCTTACAGTCCTGATCGTCTCAACAACTGAGTTGGCAGACTTGTCCATTTAATGAAATATCCACTTATATATATATATGAGGTGCATACGATAGGTTTCCAGACTTTTTTCGTATGGGCACTTTTATTGATAGTAGACACATGAAACTATAGTCCCCTTCGAAGTAATCTTCTTCGGCTGCAATGCACTTGTACCATTCCAACAACTTCTGGAAGGCCTCATGGAAGTCCTCTTGTGTGAGCGTGTCAATGAACTTCGTCACAGCCTCTTTCATCTCCTCAATTGTCTTATAACGACAGCCTCTGAGCTTAGGGAATAACCAAAAGTCACGGAGAGCAAGGTCTGGACGATAGGGAGGGTGAGGAACTGTGTTGATGCCCATCTTGGTCAAATAGTCTGTGACAAGGATGGAATTGTGGACTGGTGCATTGTCCTGGTGAAAATGCCACTGACCCGATTTGAAGAGTGCTAGCCTCTTCCGACGGAATATCTTGTTGAACTCCCTTAAAACCTCAACATAGTAACCCTAACCCTAACCCTAGCCCTTCGGCCAATCAACTCTGGTGTACTGACTTCCTTACTCCTCCCACACCTCTTATTATTCCTCATAGAGTTCCTGCCTTCCTTGAATCTCTTATGCCACTCAAAAACTGATGCTCGATTCATGCAAGATGGTCGAAAAGCAGTCTGAAACATTCCTTATGTTTCTGTGGCATCTTTCCAAGTTTAAAACAGAATTTTATTGCATATCCTTATTCTAAAGTGTCAGATTGCGTGTTTGAAATTCACCAGCTGTGACAATCAGCCATTAGTAGGGTACATTTCAATTTCTGCTGTAGCTGTTCATTTGAACCGGAAATCATAAAAAAATTAGAGAGTCATATCATAAGATGTATAGCAATAACATACTGAATTTTCAAGTATCTACGACAATCTTAAATGCACCTCGTATAAATATATATGTGTGTGTATGTGTGTGTGATTAACTCTACTGGATTTTATTATAGTGATTTCCTTCATCCTTGAAATTTAGTTATTTTTTTTATATGTCTTTTTAGCAATAGCGACAAGTCGACATTCTACGACTCTGGAAACATGAGAAAAGACGCACTCTTAATGAAGATCAGACGTTTTCTTTTTTGTTCCTGGATAAAGTCATATTAAATTCCTCAGCTACGCTACCTCTTCTATCACGAAATGTCATTAACTTGCTAAAGTTCAAAGCTTAACAAATTCCGTTTTATTAACTTCAATGTACGTTTTTTTTACAAGCGTCTCATAAATAAACAGGAATGTACGGAAATGTTTTTTGCCGACAAAGTGTGGATAAATAACTTAGCGTATTTTTTCATATTTATTTATTTTATTTATTTATTTTTATTTTTTTTTTGTGAAGTAGCAACGTCGTATTAGCTTATAAACTCCTTTCAAGATTCTCGACATGGTTTTCATGTTTAAAATGAATTTACAGAACTATGTCTGCTTAAAAAAAAACAAAAAAACTTCTTATACGTGTGTGGCGAGTTGAAAAGTTCCCCTGACGCACATTTGTCATATGATAGAATTCGAATCGATTTTATTCAAATCAAGATGGCGATTCTTTGATAGTCGAATCGGCTATACCAAGGAACCAATTTCAAGTTGATCAGCGCGGATCTAAAAATATTTCAGATCATTAACCTTTAGTTCCATGGCAACTAGAGTTTTAGTTACCATGACAACGACAATTGCTCAAACACGAATCAATTTTGGAACTCTCTCTCTCTCTCTCTCTCTCTCTCTCTCTATCTATCTATCTCACTCTGTCTCTCTCGTTCATCATGGCTCCATTTCTTCGATATTTCTTGCTTTGATCTTTCTTAAACGGCATATTTCTTGTTTCGTTTCGATTTTATCCCACTTTTTTTTAAAGCAATTTAGATCGTTATTGCTTCTACTCCAATCGCTTTTAATGCATTTTTCATTTCTTTTTCACATCTCATCTTCGCGAATGTTGTTTACAGCTTTGATTTTTTACCGCTGGATGAATATTTGGAGCCCATACACTGTTCATATCTCTTGTCCATTCACGAAACGCAAATATCCTCCCGTACTACAGCTGTGTATTGTCATGATCTGGAAGTGATCCTGATGTTAGAAGGATCATATTGGAAAAGTGATGGCCTCAACAAAGACATCTTGTAATAAGTTTTTAGCAGATAGGTGTAAAAAAAAGTTTACCGTATAAGAAACCCATTTGACGCCAAAATAGATCCCATGCTCAGGGCAGACAGCCATTTACACAAAGTCAAAGACGACAGTGCGACATTTATCACCAGGAAAGAATGAGCAACCCCTGAACAAAAATCATTTTTTCACTCTTAGTTCTTACATTGGCCTAATGAGTAGAATGTTCGCCAATGGTCCAAGAGACTGGTGTTCAATCCCAGGTTGAATCATACCGAAAAATGGTATTTGATATCGCCTTGCTTTACACAGCATTAAAAGGCAAGGGTAAAGTGGAGCAATCTAAGGAATAGAATAACACCCTCCCCTACATCTCGGTGTAGTAGTTATTGAAAAGGGAGCATTCGGGTCACCCTTGACAAAGGTCACCAACTTCACGTTTTACTTGTGTTTATCTGCTCAGTCGATTTGAGCTGTAAAATATACTGGCTAACCTTGTCGGCGGGATTTAGAAGACCCCTGGCTCTATTTAAAGGAATATGAAGTACCCTTTAATCGCCATTACTCACTGTTCTACTCAAGTCTGGAGTGGTGATACCTGATAATGTCCTAGTTGTGGGTCAAACATATATATTCAATCATGTTCTATACTTAACATCATTTAAGTGTGTACATGATAAAGAGGTACGGAGCCAGCGTGTCCCCTTGTAGTACTCCTGCTACAATATCGAAGTATTCTGTGTCTCTTTATCATATGTCTACACTACGTACTTAGAACATCAATTGACAAAAATCAGAGAGAATGGCTTCGAGCTGACAAAGAAAAGAAGCAGAAGGTACCCCGCAAAAACAATTACCGACGCCGACTACGCCGATGACATAGCGATACTGGCGAATACACCCGACCAAGCCGAAACACTACTGCATAGTTTGGAACGAGCAGCCGCTTGCATAGGCCTCTATGTCAATGCACACAAAACGGAATATATATGCTATAATCAAACGAGTGACATCTCCACTCTAGACGGAACCCCTCTTAAACTAGTAGACAAATTCACTTACCTAGGAAGCAGCGTCGCATCAACCGAAAAGGACATCGACACAAGGTTAACGAACGCATGGACAGCTATCAATAGGCTATCGATTATATGGAAATCAGACCTAACCGATAAAATGAAACGCAGTTTCTTCCAGGCAGCGGTTGCATCGATACTGCTATATGGATGCACTACGTGGACTCTAACAAAACAGCTGGAGAAGAAGCTAGACGGCAATTAAACAAGAATGTTGAGAGCAATCTTGAACAAGTCCTGGTGACAACACCCCACAAGACACCAACTGTACGGCCACCTGCCTCCTATTACGAAAACTATTCAAGTTAGACGAATCAGACATGCAGGACACTGCTGGAGTAGCAAGGACGAACTCATAAGTGATGTACTCTTATGGACCCCCACACATGGCCGTGCAAAATCAGGACGACCAGCACGAACATACATTCAGCAACTATGTGAGGATACGGGATGTTGTCCTGAAGACCTGCCTAGGGCGATGAACGATAGGGAAAAGTGGCGAGAGAGAGTCAGGGATATCCGTGCTACCAGTACGACATGATGATGATGATGATGATGATGAAATGTGTACAAGTAAATTATTTGTATTCGATAGGAATACTTAAAACCACTTATCTGTATGCCTTCAAATTAAATCTGATTCGTTGAAAAACGTTACCTACAAAACATTCACTTACAATTCGTATCTCCCTTTCTCTCTCTCTCTCTCTCTCTCTCTTTCACACTGTGTATCTGTCTCTTTCTCCCTATATATTTATATATATATATATATATATATATATATAGGCATTATTCGGTCCTGTTAAACCAGAGTTGGGAGTAATTCCTTCAGGACAAGAAAATCTTTCAAAAGCTGAACATTTAAATTTAATCCATTAGATCTGAAGAAGTCCTGTTATATTTTTCTTCGTGTTTTTGGATTACATCAGAATCACAAAACAGGATGGAAATAAATTTATAATCCTAAAATAACCGGTCTTTGTTTTTTTTCTTTAAAGAATATATATATATATATATATATAAAAATATTGAAGCGGTCTATGGTTCTTACTAGCTCACTTGTTGATTTAAGGTGGATGAAATTTTTGTAGTATTATTCAATAGCCCTCAGTATGAATGATATAACTTTCTTTTACACACACACACACACACACACACACACACACACACATATATATATATATATATATATATATATATATATATATATTACATGGTTGTGTCTGTGTTCCTGGATTTCATGCTTTACGTATTAATCAGAGTAAATCATGAAAACCATGTTCAATAGACTCTACCATGTAATATATATATATATATATATATATATAGAGAGAGAGAGAGAGAGAGAGACAGTCAGACAGACAGAGACTGCAGGTGGATTAATGATATTTAACAAGTTGAAGCAGACGTGTTTTGTGTTTTGTGTTTTTGTCTTGGTAAACGATCTTTTAAACCCTCTCATTTTTCATCTAGACCTGTTCAAATTTCAATCAAATCCAAATTGTGACCCCCTCCATCTAACTCATCGATTTTGCTATTAAATAACACAGTTGATTACAATGGGGAAATATCTCGAAGCAACGTCAATATATTGGTTCTTTCTTGCTTTAACTTCTATACATCAACTTTTTCTTTTTTTTTTTGCTTAAATTTTCAAAGGAAAAAAAAATTCAAAAGCGAGATAACCCACACGACCCTCATTACATACAGTTGCCTTTCCTGTCTCCACCGGAAGCTTTAAACCGGAAGCACCTCGGGCAATTATTTTAGCCGATTTCGTGACGCTTTTGTCCGAGACGCCTGCTGGTGTCTTGCGTGTGGACTCTCTCGCTTGACCTACTCGATTTAAGTGACAAAGATTTCTTTAGGATCTGTCTGCGAATTTTCAGAATTGAAGCAGTGAAGATAGGCTGAAAGATTAATGGAATTTTCTGTTTTAGGTTTTTAGAACTGTAAACAATTGATGCCCTTTTTTTCTGTTTTGGTTTGTTTGTTTGTTTGTTTAATGGCACATCAACCTTCGTGGGTTATTGTATGCCAAATTTGAGGAATAGTCACCTCTATCAAGGCGCTGCTAGCAAGGAGTTTCCTGGCTCTCTCTTCCCATCCGTTCCTATCACTCCCTGCTGTTAACTTTACAGAGGAAGATTGGTTGGGTTTATGGCATAACAACTGTTGATGGTTATTTAATGCCAAATCCTGTTTTACATACATATCAAATATATATGATTTGGTTTGGTTGGGTTTTATGGCCTATCAACCGTTGTCGGTTATTCAATGTCAAATCCTGTTTTTACATATATATTAGATATATGATTTGTAAATACATTCGGTAGATACACACATTTAAATGATCAAACAGTTCTTTTTCTTGCAATGTTTACAAAGTTAAATGGTTCTCAGTATGACCAAAGCGATCTATTTCTAACAATTCAGTTTAGCATGAGTTATTTGTTTGTTCTAAGTTTAAATGTAAAACAGTTCTATTTGACTCATGAATAGGACTCTATCTGGTGCTACCTCTCCAGGCCAAATCTTGAATTCAGAGTCTTTTCCTTCCCCTAGGTCGATTGCTCTAAGATTTTGCCCATCGTTTATAAGATAAGGTGCAGTAGGGGAAAATGATATGCTAACAGCTTGACCCTGAAGTTAATTAACAGAGTCCATTCACTTCAATGATAAACATCATGCCCAACCCTGTCAGTGGCGTGTGGCCCTTCGAAGAGTGGGTAAAACCATCATAAATTGGATCCCTTCGATATGAAATCAAACAATCATACCTGTCCGAGGTTTTCCAAGCGAAATGCAAACTGCCATTGAATAGTGTTTCTGCAGCAGGAATAATCCTATTTACCCAACCCCTCCGCTCGGGCCGGATATGACACAAGGTCAAGTTTTAAGCAGAGTTTTACCGGTTTGATTTCAGAGTTTTCATTCTCCGAGACTGGTCGCGTCACCAAGGCTTAAAACTCAGTCTGATCTACTATTTAAAAAATAATAATGATTGGATTCATACCTTTCCCAAGGGTATGAGTGCTATGTGAAATGCAATCAGTCTCATCCAGGATTTGAACTCTTGTAACCTTGTTCATTTCCTACGACGATAACCATTACACCACGGGCAGCAGGAATAATAAAGTTTTGAATGTGGTGTAGTGGCTAACGAGTTGGACTGCCAGATGGAAGTAAGCTATATAGAACTCCAATCACGCTATTACTTTCACGTGCCCCACCAAACTGGCGAGTCTGACACAAAGCTTTTTTTAAGGTGGGTCCAAGCGCAGAGCCCTAGCCAAGACACGCCCGGTGACTCCAAAAATTCCTCGGGTCTCATCGGCATTCCTCTAAAAAGGGGCGTTTCAGGCGCCAGGTGATAAACCTAGCCCCTCCAAGGAGGGTTACAGCCCGGGTGAACGCCCCCTGAGGCTCGAAGAAGGTATGCCGTGTGATGTGGTTGCTGGGCTTCCCAGGCACTCACGTTAAATAGGCTTGACCGAGTAACCGTCACCGTCAGAGACAATCAGCATAAACCACATAAAAAGGCTACTACATTCACTCTTGGACAAAGACGATTGGGATAAGCACGAACCCTCAAATCCCCCCCCCCACTATGAATTGATATAACGTAAACAGTACTTCTCTTTGTTATTAAATAACCCACCAAGTTTGCTATACTGAGTGAAAATAAATCAACCCAAATCAATACCCTACCCTCGACAATTAATAGACCGACCTTGAAAACGAAAAACGATCTTTAAAAAGTTTATGACAGATATTTGGAAAACCTTTCAAATTCAAATCAAGCATTACTCTATATTTTAATCAATAATAGCTTTCTTTTTTTTTCATTCCTTGAAATCTACATATAATATTGACGGTATCTTTTCTCAAAGGAAGTTTGATTTATTTTCTTTAAAAGTGTTTTCCCGAAAGCTAAGTATTATATATCAATGAACATAGTTTTTCATTGTTTTTATCTAATTAAGCATGAAAGGTTTTACAGATTTTCTCTTAAGTCTCTCATGATGAATTCTTTCAAATCCTGATTGGATTCTGTAAATTGAAGTGAAGCCTATCGAACTTGATAGCTAATAACACACATATACGAAGAGGCGCCTCTAAGTTTCATTGAGACCACAACTCAGGAATTTGTTGGCTGAGAAGAGAAGATATAAATCGAAATATAAGTCAAACAATGCTGGATAAGTATGTTAAATTTATAGCCGTTTATTTGAGATTTAAAGATACAGTTTAATACACACACACACACATACATTTATATACATATATATATATATAAGTAAAGTTGGCGACCGTAGTCGAAGGCGACCCAAAGGCTCCCTTTTCAATAGATACTATACCAAGGTGTGGGGCAGGGCGCTACTCCTTTCCCTCTATTGCTCCACTTTACCCTTGATACGTACCTTATATTACTGAGTGTTAAGCAAGGAGGTATCAAGTACCATTTTTAAAGTCTTTGGTATGATGCAACCTGGGATTGAACCCAGGTCTCTTGGGTCATTGGTGAACACTCTACTCACTAGGCCAATGAGCCGGTTTTATATATATCTATATATATATATATATATATATGTGTGTGTGTGTGTGTATAAACTGCCACAAAGTTTTACCTTCACCTTGGGAATAAAAAAAAAACTTCACTTTAGAAATAAAGACAAAAAAAATCATAATTTAGTTTAAATACTAAACAAGCTTAATTTTGAAATAGCTAATAAATTACCTAGATAATAGTTCTGACGAAAACCAATAGCACTCGATATTACACATATAGCTCTTATTGGAAAATTTATTTAATCCAACTTAAAATATTTATGTTAATCATTAACCAACGTAATACTTACTTTTTAGTGTGAAGTTTTATGAGAAAAGTGAACACATAGCTAGGTCAAATTTATATTGCACATATTTAAGCACTTATACACATATATACATATATAGACCCAAATAAAAGCACAACTAAATTAATACTTAGCTTAGGATCTTTGTTTGCTTTTCTTTCAAAGAATAGTTGTCTTCGAAGTTTCATTACTTTTTTTGGTGTGTAACGTTGGTTATTTGAAGCGGTGTCATTTCATGTCGAAAAGTTTTTGTTGACTTTGACGTTATTTGTCATACCTGTCTTTTTAAACAACGTCTGCTTATTTATAGTTATAAAATTAATATTTACACAAAGACAGCTTTTTATTCTCAACCAATAAAAAACGTCCTTTTAAATATTCTTAAAAATTAATACTTGTGAGAAGTTATATTCATTTTATTTATTTATTTAACTTTTGTAATTTTGATTTATAATGCAAAATTATATCGAAGGAATATCTATTTCTAACAATTTCTTTGCACTATAGAGGTTTCTAGTTAGGACTTAAATATTCGTGTTAATCGATAGGAGAAATTAATAGATATTTTAGGGATCCAATTTTGTCTGATTGAAACTCTGTTAGGAATTAGTCATTTAAGGATAAAAATGTATTCAACGATCATACATTAAAGCTGATTGAAATAAATCAAAAATACAACTAACTTCAACGAAGTTTCATTACTTTTTTGGTTGGTAACGTTGGTTATTTGAAGCGACGTCATTCCATATCGAAAAGTTTTTGTTGACTGTGACGTTGTCATACGTGTCTTTTAAACAACGTCTGCTTATTTACAGTTATAAAATGGATATTTACACAGAGACAGCTTTTTATTCTCAACCAATAAAAATTTGTCCTTTTTATTATTCTTAAAAACTAATACTTGTGAGCAGTTATATTTATTTTATCTATTTATTTAAATTTTGTAATTTTGTTTAATATTACAAAATTATATCGAAGGAATATTTATTTCTAACTCTCTTCTGGAGAAATTATCAACAAATTTCAAGATTGTAACATAAAAGAATCTAAGAACTCTTGAAATAAAAAAGAAAAAAAACAACTCCAAAACAACACGGATTTGATTTTATCTTATCAAACCTGTTTCTTGTATAACACCAAAAGCTTTAAAATAAGTTACATGGTTTTAATAAGGACCAGAATCAATTCAAAAAAAATATTTATTCATTTTTCGACCAACACTCTTCAAATCAATCATCGATAATTACAAATGAAGTTGATGATATTTTAAAAGAAAATGATCTTAAAATTGGTTGAAGAAAAAGAAAAAAAAGATGAAAAATTGTACTTCAGATTAAAGAACTGACTCTTCGAATATTTTAAAAATTTATGTTCGAGCACTCTTAGTCTACAAAGTGTAGGATGTTATGTATCAATCACGACAGCTTCAAATATATTGCGGTCTGCTTAATCCAACCCTTATGTTGAATATAGAAGAGCTCTCTGAATTGTTGACGAAGCATGCTTTTGTATTCAACTAGCGCTCTCTAATGGCAAACTTATGAGTCCAAGAATGCCCGGATGAATTTATTGTTGCATGTCCACGAATAGATTTCAGGATATACGAGGCAATCTTCTCCTGTAATTGTTTGATAGTTTTCGTACATATCGTCGAATAAACATTTGAAACAGCAAATAACTAAGTTACATTCAACAAAAACTTATTCATCACATGTTATATATATATATATATATATATATATATATATATATATATATATATATATATATAAGTAAAGGTGGTGAACATAGTTGACGGTGACGCGAAGGCTGCCTTTTCAACGACTACTATACCAATGAGTTGGGGTGTTTTCCATTCTCTGTATTGTACAACTTTACCCTTGATCCTAACCTCATAACACGGAGTTATATATATATATATATATATATATATATATATATATATATATATATATATGTATATACGTGGTTCCAGGCCATTGGCATAATAAGTAGAGCAGATAGATAGATAGATAGATAGATAGATAGATAGATGCTCATATATATATATATATATATATGTAGAGAGATAGATAGATAGATGTATATATATAGATAGATAGATAGAGAGAGAGAGAGAGAGAGAGAAATAAAGAAAAAGAGAGAGAGTGATAGGCTGAGATTTTTGTGTCTATATATATATAAATATATATATATATATATATATGGTTCGGTCAGAAAATACGTTGACATTTCAGGAAAAAAGAAATATATATATATATATATATATATATATATATACATGGTCGGTTCAAGTCTTTGTATGAATTATTTGATATCTAGATGGAATTAATTCAGGAAGGCGCTATATTTTTCTCCACGTCAAACTACTCATTCGCAGACTTGAGCGGATCTAATAAAAATAGGCTGACACAAGGTGTCTAACTTATTTTAATAAACATGTCTACGAGAGGAAAAAACGCTGCTGCGATCTAAAGACACTCACACAAAAACATATATATAGATAAAAACAAAAAAAATTGATTGAGAGAAAAAGAAAGCGAGAGGACAGAGACGACTACTACAACCCAATGAAGATATTTATCCCTTCACATTTTCGAGAATACTTTCATCTTTCATCACCTTAAAACAAATTCGTTCCCAACCTTTTAATACAGAAATAATTATACAAAGAAGGTTTTTTATATTACGTAAAGGAAGAACAAATAAAAACTGCAAATTCTTGAGGCACAAAGAACAAAGATTAACCCTTCTTTCTCAAACAAGATCAACGTCGAATATAATAAGCTCTTAAATGTCTAAAACACATTTCTCGTCAATTCTC
>CAUZXS010003433.1:60000-63887 GCA_963585895.1 Sepioteuthis lessoniana
AATTTTTATGTTGTCAGCTTTAAATAAACAGCTACAGAAGCAATTTGAATATACTCTACTAAAGACTGTCACAACTGGTAAATTTCAAAAATGCAATCTGGTCCTGAGGACACTTAAATAGTGTTTTAAACTTGGAAAAAATGCCACATAAACCTATGGAATGCTTCAGACTGCTTTTCGACCACCTTGCATGAATCGAGCATCAGTTTTTGAGTCACATAAGAGATTCAAGGAAGGCAGGAAGTCTATGAGGGATGATGAGAGGTGTGGGAGTAGTAAAGAAGTCAATACACCAGAGTTGATTGGCCAAAGAGTTATGGTTACTATATTGAGGTTTTAAGGGAGTTCAGGAAGAGATTCCGTCGGAAGAGGCCAGCACTCTTCAAATCGAATAAGTGGCATTTCCACCAGGACAATGCACCAGTCCTCAACTCCATACTTGTCACAGACTATTTGACCAAGATGGGCATCAAGACAGTTCCTCATCCTCCCTATAGTCCAGACCTTGCTCCCTGTAACCTTTGGTTATTCCCTAAGCTCAGAGGTTGTCGTTATAAGACACTTGAGGAGATGAAAGAGGCTGTGACGAAGGTCATTGACAAGCTCACACAAGAGGGTTTCCATGGGGCCTTCCAGAAGTTGTTGGAACAGTACAAAAAGTGCATTGCAGCCGGAGGAGATTCCTTTGAAGGGGACTAGAGTTTCATGTGAGTACAATCAATAATGATAGGAGGCAGGTGGCCGTACAGTTGGTGTCTTGTGGGGTGTTGCCGCCAGGACTTGTTCAAGATTGCAGGCTGCATTCTTGTGTAATTGCCGTCTAGCTTCTTCTCGAGCCGTTCCTATCACGAAAACTATTCAAGTTAGACGAACCAAATATGCAGGACACTGCTGGAGAAGCAGGGACGAACTCATAAGTGATGTACTCTTATGGACCCCCACACATGGCCGTGCAAAAGCAGGACGACCAGCACGAACATACATTCAGCAGCTATGTGAGGATACGGGATGTTGTCCTGAAGACCTACCTAGGGCGATGAACGAAAGGGAGGAGTAGCGAGAGAGGGTCAGGCTTATCCGTGCTACCAGCGCGACATGATGACGATGACAATCAATAAAAGTACTATTTTCTTTGGAGAAAAATCCTTCACAAAAATATGTTGGTCTGTTTTTACTAACTTAATAATAAATAGAACTTATATCTTTTTGGGGAATTTTTTAATTAGAAAACAAAAAATCAGCGAAGCCATAGTTCATAATTTTTGGTAAATGTAATACCTGGTTCTATATGTCGATTAAAGAATTATGCTTTTGTTTTTGAGATGAAGAAATAGTCTCAAAGATTCACAGTCTTATAGTAAGAGATTTGTAATTCTAAAGTAATATTTTCTTTCGAGAAAAATTCCTTTTCAAGATGTACATCTCGAAAATAACGATTATTCATTTCAGTTTGGCAAACCCGATGGAAAACGAACTGATCAATTTTGACCTTGAAGATGTGTTTTTTAATCCCCTGTGAGAAAACATGAACCGAATGACCATGTTTACCCGTCATAATTTTTGTTCAGGCGGGTAATCTTCAATTACTGCAACTATGTGATATAAAATGTTTGTTTGTTTTGTTTTACGGCATATCAACTTCATCGGTAATTTAATGCCGAATCAAGTTAAAGAAAATAAGTCTGAAAAGAAATTAAAAGAGAGATCTTAGGAATTAATGATAAACTTCAGATAATTAGTTGGCTATTTGTTTTCTTTTTTGTTTTTTTAAATTTTTATTAGGAGTTTATTTGTACGGAATCGTGATCATTAAAAAATCAACTGTGGAACAGATCAGTTTGTTAGAATTTATTTTTTGGTTTGGTTTCTTTGTTTAATGGCATATCAACCATTGTAGGTTATTTAGTGCTATAGCCATTCTTCTAGAAGAATAGTAGTGCTACGATTTAACCCACAGTTGGGAGGATAAGGAGATTCATGCCTATCCCAAGGGTATTTGTCCGAAAGTGAACGTAATAGCACGACTGGAGTACGAACTTGCGTACTACGATTCCGCAGTCCATCGCTTTAACCATTACACCACGAGGAAACTCCAAATAATTTTTTTTTAAATTGATATGAAATAAAACGAAATGTAAAACATCGTTACGTAATCAACAAAGGGAACTAAGAAAAATATCTATGTGATATCATATGCTGTATTTCTTTTCCTTTGATTACTTGTCACGATTTTTTAACCTCCAAAATCTAAATCCACTCGTATAGAAATGCTACAGGTCGGAGTGAACTAACTAAAGGATGGGTGTTGAAAACTTGATCAACTAAAGGATGCGAATGTACAAAAATCTAATACCCAAATGGTGAGTCTGTCGACACCTTTAAAAACTGAGTTTATATGTGTGTCGAAAACTTTATAAAGTGAATATCTTTCCAAAACATTAAAACCTGAATCATGAGAATTCTGAAAACTTTAAAAAACTGAAGTATATGTGCATGGAAATCTTTAAAAACTGAAGGATGAGTGTGTCGAAAACTCAAAAAATTAAAGGGATGTGTCAGCGGAATTTTTTTAAACTGAAGGATGTCTGTCGAAAGCTCTTAAAACTGAATGTATCGGTTGAACATTTTTTTTAACTGAATGATGTATCTGTCGAAAATTTTAAAAGCTGAAAGAAGAGTCAGTCAAAAACTTTAAGAATTGAAGGCTGCGTCTGTTGAAAACTTTAATTGCTAAAAGAATAGTCAGTCAAAAACTTATATATATATATATATATATATATATATATATATATATATATAATGTATAATATATAAAGGAACATATATATTATGTATTTTCCCGGTCTATTGAGACTGTACATTTCAACGAATACTTTTCTGCAGAGAGGTAAGATATCCTGGATCGGGTTGACTGATATGACACGAAATAATCTGTGAGTTAGGTCCTTGTAATGCTAGGGTTTGTGGAATGCGGAGTACCTCTCCATTGCCATCGCTCCTAGGTCCACTCTGACCCGGAGTGTTAGCACCTGATAGGGTCCTATCTATGGGTTAAATAGAACTAAACTGCGTTCTTATGCTAAACTAAATCTTTCGAAATAGAACTGCTTTGGACATCGAAAATGTATTTATACTAAACTGAATAATTTGAAATAGAACTATTTTGAGATTTATCTGTTTATAAAAATATTCTTACACTAAACCGAATTGTTTGAAAGTTAATTTGGCGTTAAATGACCCGAAACGGGTTTATACGCCGTAAAACAAACCAAGCAACCAATCAACCATCACATTATATGTATATATATATATATATATATATATATATTACATGGTAGTGTCTGTAACCTTGGGTTTCATGCTTTACACATTCAAATATATATATATATATATATATATATATATATATATATATATATATATATATAAACTATAAAAGAGGATAATTATCAGTATTAGACAAAAACCCATGTCATAGATTTTTTCTTTTTGATCCTCCATTGACCTTGGCATCGACACACTAGATACGTGTGTTTTCATACTGTTTTATTATACAATTTTTACTTGAAAATGTTATCCATATATATATATATATACTCTTTGAGTCTAAATCCTAAATGGCGACGTTGGAGAAGACGAGTATCAAAGCACTCTTTTGCAGTGTCAGCCATTTTAATATGGCTGACACAATGTAGGTAATAATTAAAACATTTCCATCGTTCTGATTCGCTTTGATGTTTATTCGAGTGAAACGCTTCTTTGATGCAGGCCGAGAAAATTGGGCCCGAGACACAGTTGGCGGTCAAATGGCGGAAGTGCTATCACAAGCTTCGTTGAACAAACACACAAGCTTCGGCACGCGTTATTAGGTCGTGTGACCATTAGTT
>CAUZXS010003434.1:0-15444 GCA_963585895.1 Sepioteuthis lessoniana
TATTGCTTTTTGGCTTATATCATAAAAACTCTATGAATAACTATTACTTCATTTATTCCATAATAGTTATTATATTCTGCATGAAATATGTAAATGTCACAACTATTATGGGACAGATGTAGTACATGATGAAAGTGAATAGTGCTTAAATAATTGCGAGATGCAGTTGAATATACTCCTGTTTCTTTTTTTAAAACCCAATAGATAGAGAGAGAGGGGGAAAACTTACCATGATCTGTAACAGCTTCAGCTAGTTTCATCATTTTTTCTTTAGCAGTTTTAAGGAGGGGTTCTTCAAGCTGTGATAAAGTGAACACATACATAATAATAGTTAATAACTCTAGTCCTCATTGCAACAAATAGTTTGTAAAATCAAATATCCAGAGTCAAAAAGTGAAATTTATTTAAATAAACATTCTTGTTTTATATTGGGTTGTATAACAACGATGAGAAATCAGGAAGATTAATTAAAACTTAAGCAAATTTTGCTACTGAAAAGTATGGATTTTCAAGAATTACAATCAGTTCATTTTCAGTATTATTTAATGATAATCACTTTCATTAACACTTTTACTGTTGGATTTTTCAATTTTCAGTATTATCCATTGGTGCATTTTCCAGCAAAAATAATGGTTTCAAAAAATTCTATTGAAAACCTTTAAATCACTATAAAATATAAACATGAACTGGTGTTAGGACAATAAAAAATTTTTTCTGAATAAAATCTCTAAATTTCTTGTCTTGTTCTTTTTTTCTATAATTAGCACATTTAGGGAATTCCCAGCAGATTTCCAAACCAATAGAATATAACATGGAAATCAAATATATTTGCCTTAGGCACAATGCAAGAAATTCTTGGCTGGTTTCTTTTTTTAAGGCATATTAACCTTCATAGGTTATTTAATGCCAGGCCTAGTGGATAGAGTGTTCCCCAATGATCTGGGAGACCTGAATTCAATCCCAGGTCGCATCATACCAAAGACTTTAAAAAATGGTACTTGATACCTCCTTGCTTAACACTCAGCAATATAAGGTACATATCAAGGGTAAAGTGGAGCAATCCAAGGAAAAGAGTAACGTCCTCCCCTACACCTTGGTGTAGTAGCTATTGAAAAGGGAGCCCTCTGGTCTCCTTTGACTACAGTCGCCAACTTTAACTCGTTCATTGGCCTAGTGAGTAGAGTGTTCACCAATGGTCCAGGAGACCCGAGCTCAATCCCAGGCCGGGTCATACCAAAATGGTATTTGATACCTCCTTGCTTAACACTTAGTATTATAAGGTACATATCAAAGGGTAAAGTGGAGCAATCCAGAGAAAGGAGTAGCGTCCTCCTCTACACCTCAGTGTGGTAGCTATCGAAAAGGGAGCCTTCGGGTCACCCTCAACTAGGGTCGCCAACTTTCCTTACTTTTACTTTTCTAACCCATAACTAGGGTATAAGGAAATTCATACCTTTCCTAGGGGTATAAGTCTGAAAGCGAACGTAATAGTGTGACTGGAGTTCAAACAAGGAATCAGACTATAGTCACAAGTGAATGGGTTAAGTAACACAGAAC
This sequence comes from Sepioteuthis lessoniana, assembly GCA_963585895.1. NCBI lineage: Eukaryota > Metazoa > Mollusca > Cephalopoda > Myopsida > Loliginidae > Sepioteuthis > Sepioteuthis lessoniana. The sequence continues at coordinate 1,558 of CAUZXS010003434.1, forward strand.
TATAACCAGTATATAAGTAACTAATATATGAGTATAGCCAGTATATAAGTAACCAATATAGAAGTATAACCAGTATATAATAAAGTAACACAGGAATATAGTTGGTATCATTAAGTGATATTACAAAATTAAAGACATAAACTTTCTTCTTTTTCTTTTTTTATCTAAGTAAGTTATAATTAGAATATTATTAAAAAAACATTTAGGAAGCTTCATAAAAAGTTTTTAAAAATCACATCTGTATTTCATAAAGTATTTAAAGAGTATTTAAGGCATTCCTTAATAACAACAGGATAAAATTACAAAGCTACATTAAGTAAAGATACTTGAAGTTAGAATTAAAAGGAAAATGAAGCTTATAAAAAAAAGCATTCAATATGCAAACCTTATAACTATTTTCATGGTTTTTGAATCGAGTGTAGAAATGGACAAAACGATTTAGTTCTTGCATTTGAGTATTTCGTGCCTGCGCCTGTGAATGTAGAAAAAGAAAGTCACTAGAAATACAACAGATTTTAAAAAACAAAAATATTCATGGTTTTATCTGTTCAAATATACAAGGGTATTCTTAAAATCCTGCAACAGTTTTAAAATAAAAAATGAATAACTCACATTTTACAAAGAACAGAATCATTTAACTCAAATGAAAGTTCAACTCCTGAATCTTTTTTTTTTTAATGTACTTTCTGATTAATGTATTTAAACATGACCGCCATCTTTGTTGATACATTTTAAATCAGCTTTATGATTTTATAAATACTCTGTATTTTAAACCTAATATTAAATCAGCTGTTGTCAATACAGGGATACAAAAAAAAACAAAAACAAAAAAAAAACAAACAAAAAACAATCTATCTACATGAATAAATTAGATATTCTGCATATTTCTACACCCAAGCTAACATCAAAATAGCCAACATAATGTTAAATTGATAATATGCATACAAGATGTATTACATGTACAAATGATATTTATCAGCTGATTTGTACAATGATTTTAAAAAGCAGGTTTTAATAAATAATTGACCTCTGTTATTCATTTGTATTCTAATTTTCATATATATGAGCAATATATTTGTGTATAACTTTTATAAGAAAGCCAAAAATTTACTTTTATAATTCTTAATGAAGGGGAGCAATTTGCAATGTACATTCATGTTTAGGCATTTACATTGCCATTAAAGAATATGCTGCCTATATGGATACATGAGTGAGTAAACAAACACAAAATGAGAAATTAATTAATATTCACCACTGAATAAAATGCATTGACAAAGAAGGAGATTATGTTAAAAAAAGGAAAGAAAAAGAAAAAAAAAAGCATTTTTCTTCATTAGGCAATAGACTTACTGATGTATCTATGTAAATGTATTCACTGAAATGAGCAGGTTATCATAGACCTATTCTAATCTTAATAATTGGATTACCTTTAAAAAAAGTTGGTTGGTTAGTTGGGTTTTATGGCATATCAACCTTTGTAGGTTATTCAACATCAAATCCATTTTTATACAAATAATCAGTTCTATTTCAAACAATTCAGTTTAGCATGAGTACACAGTTTAATTGTCAGAAACATTTCTATTTCAAGCTGTTCAGTTTAGTCAAACAGTTCTAATTCAAACAATTCAGTTTAGCATAAGTATAGTTTTTGTCAACACACAGTTAAATGTCAAAACAGTTCTATTTCAAACAATTTAGTTTTGCATAAGTACAGTTTCAATGTCAAAAAACAGTTCTATTTCAAACAATTCAGTTTTGCATAAGTATGCAGTTTAGTTTTATTTGAGCCATAGATAGGACCCTTTCAGGTGCTACCACTCCGGACCAGAGTGGACCTGGGAGCAATGGCAATGAAGGGGTAATCCAGGCAACTTAAAAAAGGGATAATCCTATCCAACTAATGTATCTTTAAGGTTAGTTGGTTGGGTTTTATGGCATATCAACTCTTGTAAGTTATCTAGTGTCAAATTTTTTTTATACATATATATTCAATGTAAATCAGTTGGCTGGAGCTGTAGAATACACCGACTGCCCCTCTGCAGAGGGGTAAGACCCCACCAATGAGCGTCCTAGATATGACTAAACAATCTGATGGTGAGATTCCAATGATGCTGGAGCTTTGGGGAATGTGAAGTACTCCTTCATTGCTATCGCTCCCAGCTCCACTCTGGCCTGGAGTGGTAGCACCTAATAGGGTCCTATCTATGGCTCAAATAAAACTAAACTGTGAACTTATGCTAAACTGAATTGTTTGAAATAGAACTGTTTTGAAATTTAACTGTGTGGACAAAAACTGTAATTATACTAAATAGAACTGTTTGATTAAACTGAGTAGCTGGAAATAGAAATGTTTTTGACAATTAAACTACTTAATTATGCTAAACTGAATTGTTTGAAATAAAACTGTTTTTGTATACTCAACTGAATTGTTTAAAATAGAACCGTTTTGACATTTAACTGTGTGTAAACAAAATCTATACTTATTAGTATAAAAATGGATTTAGCATTAAATAACCTACAAAGATTGATATGCCATAATAACTCAAACAACCAAATAGTTATAGGTAACATTTTAAACAAGGCAGAGCTCATTTATTTGCAACTAGTTAAATGGTTAAAAAGAGTTAAATAGTTTCAAGCATTGGTATGTAACATTAACAATTCAATTTAACATCAGTCATTTGTTTGCACACAGTTAAATAGTTAAACAGTTCAGTTTGACACACAGATGGGACCCTAAGAGATACTACCATTCTGGGTCAGAGTAGACCTGGGAGTAATGGCAATAAAGAGGTACTTTACATCCCTAAATCATTATCAGATGCAGTTTACTGTCATACCCAGGATGCTAGTTCTATTTGATCCATAGATGGGACCCTAACAGGTACTTCAACTCCAGGTCAGAGTAATGGCAATGAAGGGGACCGGAGCCTCACCATCAGATAATTTAGTGTTATATCTAGGATGATAGGCTAAGTTTCAAGTAAATTAGATTAATGCTAGTTTTATCAGAATGTTGAAGTTATGAACCTAGGTTTGCAAGGTAAAGTTCAATTAGAACTCCTCCTCTGTTGAAATGAATGAAAAATTAAATTAATTTTAACCTACGATTTTGATTGGACTGTGTTAAGGTTGACAATAGGGGTAAGAGCTTCTGACTGTTACTACCTCGACATGTAAGTGTAGTTAGTCCAAGTGTTCAGTCACCTACTTTTTTTGTTAAATATAGCTTCAAGTGGTAAGAAAAAATATAAAAAAAATATTAGGCAATAGAACAGAGCACAGAAATAAGTGATTTCATGCCTTTATAAGGGCATATATGTATTTGTTTACCCTATAATATACTTTTGTACATACAGAAATTTCGGTAAGAAATCTCGAATAAAATTCTCCTGTCACAAATGCATAGATAAAAAGTAACTGATCCAAGGGACATAACTGTGATTTTTGTAGGTTCGTCTTATTTATTTAAGATTCGCTTTAAACAAAGCCAAATTGGCTATTACTCAACACAGGCTTACCAAGATATTGCAATAAGATTTGTTAAATTAATAAGAATGATTGGTTTGGTTTCTTTGTTTTTAATGGCATATCAACCTTCATGGGTTATTAACTGCCAAAGCCACTCTTGTAGAAGAACAGCAGTGATACTACTTAATCCATGGCCAGAGAGATAAAGGGGTTCATACCTTTCCCAAAGGTATTAGTCTGAAAGTGAATATAATAGCATGACAAGTTTATACTCGCTCACTTCAAGGCCACAATCCAGCACTTTAGCTATTACACTAGGGAGACTCCTCTAGACTGATTGGAAAGTGAGTGGGGGTTTGAGTGGTATAAGAATGTATATATGAACAAGCAGTGACTAAAGGCATCTAAAAACCAAGATCATTATTGATCTTAAGGATCACTTTTGGAAGGAATTGGTTCCACATTTCGTTTGTTCTTGGAAAGCTGCTTCCCATATGAAATTTTCACTAAGAATGAGTGATATAAAGAAACTTCATGGATAAGATTCACAGCACTTCGGAAACCAAGTTTTGATTGAAAACTCATGGATTAGCTTACTTTTAGCAGAAAATCATAAATATAAAGAATCCCCAATGAGAAGTGAACTTGTAACTCAGTAGAAATGATTGTCAAGACTAAGTTGTTAACAATTACACGACAATAAGATACCAAGTGTGTATTTATCCAACTCCTCTGCTAGTTGTATGCATATCTTTCTCAATTGTATTAACACTATTTGAAATACAAAAAGCCTTATCCAGGGTTTGAAGTTGGATCACAGAGTCCATTACCATGAGCACCTCATTGGTACCAAGTAGAAAAAAATTTGAAAGGTACTCCTCAGCTAGAAAATTTTTTCAGATTTTGATACTTCAGTTAATTACCTATAAATAAAAGCATTTACATTCTTAAATAATATGATACTAAGTATTTTATCTAACACTGATAATATGGTTTCAAATAACTAAATAATAATACCTAGTAAACAATTATAGCTTCAAATATTCTTAATACAAATAGTTTGCAAACAGTTACGTGGCATCAAGTATTTTGATCTAATGATAATAATTTTCCAATTTTGGGTCTATTTAACTCAAGATTGAACTCAAACAGAGTGGACCTGGGAATAATGGCAAAGAAGAGGTGACTCCACTCTCTTCAGAGCTCTAGAACTAAAACCTCACCACTGGATGCAGTTGAATGTAATATCTAGGACACTTTCTTTTTTGGAGAGGATGCAGTTGACATATTTTAAGTTCCACCTATAGGGTGGGAAAGTAAAATGACATTAACTTTAATATTCATTTTATTTTACTTACTTCGGATAGTAACACCTGAGTTTGTTGTTCCACCTTCTTTACAGCCTCATAGCGATTGCATTTGAAATATCCACCAGTGCTGGAATTATGACGTTTCCATTGCTCCAAACACACCCAACAAAAATCATGTTTGCACTGAAAAAAATCAAGTGATAATTATACAAACAGTAACAATAAAATAAGAAGTATTTATACTTTCCAACATATAAAAATATAACTATATAGATTTAATCCTTTTTTTCCAGTATCTATATATTACAAAAATTCTAAAAGCTTGACCAGAATAGCATGTTGATGAAATGTTTGCAGTAATGTACAAGAAAGAAAAAAAATCACCATCCAGAATGAGTTTTAGTCATTTCCTTAATTGTTTTTTATTTACTGAATAATTAAATCCCAAAATGAATGTATTCAATTCACCATATTTCTTTAGTCTCACCCTCTCTCAGTCACTAAAAAGAGATCACCTGACAGCTAATTGCAGATATATCATTTTGGAGATTTAAATGTAATTGTTCAGTAAAAGAAATGAAATAAATGATTGACTCTTACTCTTATCTGGATTGTGAATGCAAGTATTACATTTATATAAATTTTTTGTTCATAAACTATTTAACCCATATCTGGAGTAATAAGGGGATTCATACCATTCCCAAGGATATTTGTCTGAAAGAGAATTTAATATTGACACTGGAGTTTGAATTTGCTTTCTTTGAGGTTGCACAGTCCAGCATTTTAGCCATCATGCTACTAAGAGAACTCATGTTTAGTAAATGATATTTAAGATTGAGTAAATTGTCATGGACAAATTATTCAAAATAGAAAAAATAAATTTCCCATGTGATAATTTTCTTTCATGTTTAATGAAATTTATGATATTCATGGCATCACCACACACTTTTAGTTACTACAGTGGAGAAAAAAAAATGAGGTGTAATCAAAAGATTTGTGAATAGCAAGCAGTATGATGCATAAAAGTATAGGTTATAGAGGTGACTGGTTAACAAAAAAAAAAATTCATCTTAATAACAAATTCCTTCCAAGCTGAATAATAGATTTGGTTTAAACAAATAAAAATTTCCTTTAATGAAAGTGTATCTATAAATACTTTGTGTGTGGTGTATATGTGTGTAACAATTTCCATAGAAAGTACAGATACTACACTGATTCTAGGTACAAAATGTTAATCCATATATTGGTAATATATGAATATGTAGCAGTGTAGAAATGATCAAACTCCTAATATGTATTTATGCAATTTCATTTTTGTTTACAGAGGTGTTGTACCTTTATTTTTGGTTACAGCGTTTAATAATACCTAATAATATCTGTCTTGATTGTATAATGCTCCACAAGAAATAATAAAATCTTTGTAGCTTTGGTTTAGAAAAAAAAAACAGATTTTATAAAAATAAAATGGTGGGTGATATTGTACATATAGGTATGTATATCTCACCTTGGAACATTTCATGTGATTACATCCTTCATTTTTCTGGATGGGTGATTTACAGTTGGGACATGGTTTAGAATTAGTCACCAACCAAAGACAATTGGCAGCAGCTTCTGTCTCCACTTCAGTGCCAGTCACTGAAAAATAAATAATTAATAAAATAAAAATACAACTCAAAGAAATAATGCAGCAAAAATAAACAAATAAATAAAATAAAACAAAACAATAAAAGAAACAATGAAAATATAAATACAACTTAAAGAAATAACAGAAAAGAAAAAACCCACAAAAGTTTGGTTGATTGGTTGGTTTTACACCATGTTAACCCTTATTGGGTTATTTAATGCAAAAGTCAGTTGAGGGAGACTCTTTAATGCAGTGGCTAACTCACAGGACTGCAACATCATAGAAAGTGAGTTCAAACTCCAATCACACTATTTCATTCACTTTCAAACTAATACCCTTGGGAAAGGTATAAACCCCTTGTTCACCAGCTATGAGTTAAATACTAACACTAATGTTCTTCTACAAGAATAAATTTGGCATTAAATAACCCATGATGGTTGATATCCCATTAAACAAAGAAACCAAACCAATTTATTTATTTATTTTTTTACATGCAATTATATAATTTCTAGTAACTTCATATTTAATAATATAACACAAATTTTGTCCCTGGATAGCATGAGACATTGCTTAATAAATTATGTTCTTAAGTATAGAAAATGTCCATTATTCCCTTCAAACTTTGCTTTTGTGTCCTGGATAACACAATGTAACACAAATTTTGTTCCTGGATAGTATGTATTATTTCTTAATTACTCATGTTGTAAGGGTATCAAAAATCACCCTTATTTACTTGAAAGTTTGCTTTTGGACTCTACATAATGAATTTTTTTCTGTGCAAAAAATTTGCACATTTTTGTTTACAAAAAGTCTAATTAAAAAAACAAATGAATCAAAATTCACATGAACAAAAATATTTAGAAGTGAGTAATACTAAGAATTTACAAGTTTTTTTTAGTTATGTCTAACAGCAACATGGTTTCCTGCTGATTATTATTATTACCATTTTAAACCTTCTAGTGTTTGCCAATGGTCCAGGAGACTGGGGTTCAATCTGAGGTTGAGTCATACCAAAGACTCAAAAAATGGTACTTGATGTCGTCTTACTTAACACTCAGCATTATAAGGTAAGGATCAAGGGTAAAAGGGAAGCAATCCAGGGAAGGAACAGTGCTCTCCCCTACACCACTATTGAAAAGGGAGCCATTGGGTCACCTTCAACTAAGGTTGCCAACTTTACTTTTTACTTAGACCTTCTGATGAGAGGGCTCTCTTATTTCTAATAAAGAACAAAAATCATTTTGTTAAAACCATTTCCTTGATCCAAAGGACACCTCATGTGTAATGGTTAGCAAGCTAAGTTAGTAGACCATTACTAGTTAATTTGATTCTCAATAGTTGTCCAGCTAAGTTTTGTAAATGACATGCTTTAGATCCAAAAAGTATCTAAATCAAATTTGGTAGCTCTACATTTAATTGTTTCACTATTGATATAGGATATACTAACAAACTTTTCTCACATATATACATAGATTATATATATATATATATATATATATATATATATATATATATATATATATACATACATACACACACACACATTCATCAATGAGAACAATGTGAATAAAAGATGGTTGGTTGATTTTAGGCATTGCAAGTTTCAAGTAACTTTCTATTCATGATAATAATTTGCTAGCAATTATATATTTTCAATTAACTATTCTAATTTAAATTCTTAGGAAAATTTACAAGCCTTTATATGGTTTTAAGCAATTATACTACATCAATTCAATGAAATAGAATATTCCGTTTTTTGCAAATAACTTTCATATTTCTCATTTGAATTTGTTTAGATTTTGACAGTTTAATCTTAACAGTATATTGATTTGACATGTAAAAATAATCTGGTCATATTTCATTGACAAACCAGTTTTTCATTGAAATGTGAAATTTTTGAAATTTGAAGATTGTTAAATCTAGTAACAAAAAGACAAAAAAAGCTTTTTATCAAGAAAAATTATTTATTAATGAACGGACTTGAAGAATCCTATAAACTTTGTTGTAGCACCTTTTGCATTTATGCTATCTCTTTCATTCATTTTGGTAATGAACCAATTAAATTACAAGTCCTCACTGACACTGATGCCCACACTTCAGTAATGATGCACTGCAATTCTTCAAGATTTGATGGATAATATTTTTCTAATCACCTCTTCCCATAAATTTTCTATTAGATTTGCATCTGGGCTATTTGTAGGGCATTCAAGAATAGGTTTTCTTCTCCTTGAACTATTCTTTTGTAGATTTCACAATGTAGGATGGAGCAAGGTCATGCTGGAAGATGAATTCATTGTCTCCAAATTTGTCCTCAATGTATGGAATAAGGAAATGATCTAGGATTAGGACATCCCGATAGACACCAGCCTTTACGGATCTTTTCAAGAAGCAGATCTTTCTGACACTGGTGGCAGACATGCACCTTCAGACCATTGCAGACTAAGGGAAATTTATCCTTTTTTTTCACACATTTGGCATCATATCTGACTTTCTCCAGTCATGGGTGTCATGATCACTAAAGGAAATAGAGAATCTTGATTAATCACCAAAGATGACCTAGTTCCATTAATCAACAGGCCAATTTTGATGATCTCTGGCTGATATTGAACACATTCATACCTGCTTAAATATTAGTCATGGCTTTGAAATCAGTATCCTACTGTTATATTTAAGTTGATAGAGTCTCTGGAGTATTGTGGATCAAGAAACAGCTACACCAGCATCATTCCAGGCTTAGGAAATTTCACCATAATTAGTAAATTGACTGGAAATAACGATCCTATTCAGCTGATGTTCATCTTTAGCTGTTATTTTGGGTTTGGAATCACATTTGGACTGTTTTGAACAAGTTTGTCTTGTTATCTTTGAGATGGCAGATTGAGAGCATCCCACTTAGACTGCTATCTCATTTTGAGTCTTGCCAGCTTTCCACAAAGCATGAATGATGGCTTTTTGTCCCTCTGACATATCTTTTAACTCTTGCTATTTATAATACTGGGCAATAATAAGCTTTATAGTGAAGATTTTGTTCTTTTTATCCCAATACTGTGACATTTAGAATACATATGAAATTACCTCATATGTAAATCATTAAATAAATTCAAATTATCAGAGGGAAAATGCTAGGTTATTTACATATATCGAATTGACATACTGTTGAATTCAAACAAGAAATATGAAAGTTATTTTCAAAGAATAGTATATTCAATTACACTGAATTGCTTTAGTTTGGTTTTAAGCATTTCTATCTAATTCTAATAATTTGCAACCAATTAAATGTAATTCATAATCATTTTAAACAGTTAAACACGTCATAGTTATTCATAAAATCAATGTTTTAAGAGCAAATGTGAATAAAAGTCAAATTTTCATATATCGATAGATATGCTTTATCTGACAAACATACTATAACAAATTCAAAATTACTTTTGGTTTAATGGCTAAAGAATGGACAGTGGCCTTGAAGTAAGCTAGTTTGAGCTTAAGTTATGCTATTATGTTCACTTTTGGACAAATACCTTTGGGAAAGGTATGAACTCCCTTATTCTCTTAGCTATGGGTTAAATAGTATCACTGCTGATCTTTTACAAGGATGGCTTTGGCATTAAATAACCCATGAAGATTGATATGCCACTAAACAAAGAAACCAACCAAACCAAAAGGAATTTAAATGATAAATAATGGTCATGTATTTGAAATTTAAATAAGTTTAATGAATAACCACCAGACAATCATTCTACAACTATTAGTAAGCAATACAGAATAGTTTTTGATGAGATTTTAAGGTGTGGTTGTATAATGGTTGTATCTTTAATTCTATCACAATTTTGACACCAGAGCAGAAGTAACAAATAAGAGAATATATATATCTCCCTACCCTGGGGTTGAGCACTCTGGTGATGGAATTAACAGCTGCCACTCGTGTAATGCAAAGCTCTTCATATGAATTGAGCACTCTGGTATCTGGTAAGGCAAAATGTAAATAAACGAAAGCTTCTACATAATACCTCTTAATTCCCGAGCTGACATATGTCGACTGATGGCTGAGCAGTATGATGCTAAGTCTAATGTAAAGTAGGGTGGGTTTCAATCCCAGCTTGTAGCATCCTAAATGTCTAGCCATACTGAAGAGTTGTGATACAACGAAACAATCTGTCTGTGGATGACTATATATATATATATATATATATATATACATACATACACACACACACACACACATATTAACTCCTAACTTGTCATGTATTGAAATTCATATAACCAGAGTCAAAAAATGGGGTTAAATTTTATCCTTAGAAATGACCAACGGAACAATTTTGTTTTATATATATATATATATATGTATATGTACACAAGAGTATGATTGGTTCTTATGGCGCTGTTTTGCACTGCCATTTGGAGAGATTCTGTTTCTCTCTTAAAATTTATTTTTCTTATCCATTTCCAGGTTTTGTCGTGTGAGATGTTGTTTATTAGTCGTTTAAAACGTTCATGGAGTTGTTTTCCTTGTTTTTGTCATTCTGTTATCTATCGTGTTCTCAGTATTTTTTCTGATGGCTGTAATCAGTCCTCTTTCGTGTTTTTCTATGTTGTCTTCAAGTCGTTGTATGGATGTGTCAACGCTGTCTTCGATGCTGGCAAGTCCTCTTCCTCTCTCTTTTCTTGGTACATGTCCACGTCGTCTCTGGGATGTAATGCCTTGTGCATGGTCATTTCTTTTCTAGTTCTTTGGTCCATTTGTCTAAGTTCATCTCTGGTCCACTTGAGAAAGTGTCCCGAATATCTAACGAGGGGTACAGCCCAAGCATTCATTCCTTTGATAAGGTTTCTGCTGGAGAGCTTTGTCTCGAGTATTTTTCTAGTTCTCCTGAGATATTCTTTTTGAATTTTGTTTTTCATTTCAACTTATTTGATGGTGTCTGCCTCCAAGATTCCTAAGTATTTGTAGGTCGCGTTTTCTGTGAGCGTTCTGATCTTGTTTTGATTTGGTAATTCTATTCCGTCGGTTAGATGTCGTTTGCCACTTTTCATGATAAGCATAGCACATTTTTCAATGTCAAATTCCATCCCTATGTCTTGATTGTATATTCTAACTGTGTGTATTTGGGTTTTCAGTTCTTTTTCATTTTTTGCAAATAGTTTTATGTCATTCATGTACATTAGGTGGTTGATCTTATCTTGCGATCTACTATTATTATTATTATTATTATTATTATTATTATTATTCACTCTTTGAGAGTTTTCACATCAGCTTTAGCTGATTGTATTTCACTGGAGTTTGAGTGACAGCAAGTCTCCTCAAGTCTCCATGACTCTTCTCAGTATTTTGGGTGATCTCATCAATGCGGTAGCTTGGATTGTCTCCACAATCCTCTTATTTCCAAGTCCTCTAGTCTTTTATTTTACCAATCCTTTGATGACTGTACCAAGAACACCAATTACTATGGGTATAACCATCACCTACATGTTCCATAATTTTTTCGATTCCCTAGCAAGGTCAAGGTACTTATCCTTCTTTTCACTTTCTTTCAGTTTTATTCTGTGGTCAGCCTGGACAACAAAGTTCACAATTTTGCAAGTTCTTTTTTAATTGATTTCTATAAGGTCTGTTTTTTGTTATTGTAATCATTATTATTGTAATCATTATTATTATTATTATTGCCACTAGCATCAGCTGGTTGTTTTTAACTCGAGTGTCAACAAATATCGTCGATTCACCAGGACACTTCTGAGTATTCTAGCCGATCACAACAATGCTGAAGTGTGGATGGTCTCGATTCTTCCTCTGATTTCCAATTTCTCCAGTCCCTTTCGCAAACCCTTTTGGACAGTTACTATCACAAGAACTACAATTGGCATTAACATCACCCTCATGTCCCACTGCCTTCTTTTATTTTCATTTTGTGGTTCGGCAAAATTCACTAGACAATAGACACGCACACGGATACACATACGCACTCTCTCTCTCTCTCTCTCTCTCTCTCTCTCTCTCTCTCTCTCGCTGTCTCTCTCTCTCTCTCTCTCTCTCTCTCTCTCTCTCTCTCTCTCTCTCTCTCTCTTTATTTATTTATTCTTTTTTTTATTAACACCAAGTCTAATCTTCTAGCTGATCCGTTTATATCTCAATTTCCTTGAGGATTTTATGCGTTTCTTCGCTAGGACAGATTCTGGTTTGTGCATATACCATTTGGTGGTATGGTCGAATTTCAATCTCTTGTACAATTCCCAGTGTACACCCATTCCTATCCAATCATGCCTAGTACTGTACTCCTTTTTTGCTAGTTTAGCTCATTTGATTATTGTGATTAATCGTTTCACACATTTCTCCACATAACCTACACTTGTTATTCTATTACATGTTATCGATTTTCGATTTAATATAATTGATTCTGATGGTGTTGTTTTGTGTTGCTATTAGTAGAGAAGCACTTTCTCTCTTGAGGCTTCCCTTTAGTTCCTGTGTCCAAGTTTTCTGTGGATGCAATCTGGCCACTTTGTCGCTTGAAACATCCACACAGTTATTTTTCAACATATTTCAGTTTATTAGTTATTTTTTGCTTTTCTATTGCCAATTCCGCTATGGTCTACAGTAATTAGTCTCTCTTTGCTTATTATTTGCGTAAACTGGCAAGGTTTACACATATCTATCCAAAAAGGGCCTCTATTTCGTCCTCTCCTTTATTAGCCTTTCCGCTGTCAGCAGATGTGGTTTTTTGTCCTCTCTTATTCGATAATTCCATTGCTTTGGTGGTCGTCCTCTGGGTCTTTTGTTGGTTAAAAATCGTCAAATATCTTCCGGTAGATGACTGAAGCACCTTTTTTGGTACAGACTAGATGTCTGTATAATTTTTTGTGTACATAATGGTTTGGAATAAGAGATATATGGTTCCAACCTAAAAGCTTATTTGCTTAAGGTCTCCCCTCTCACCCCTCTATCTCTCTTTCTCTCCTCTCTATCTCTCTCTCTCTATATATATATATATATATATATGTTTGATCTTTTATTAACATTGCTTCTTTATTAAGTATATTCATCATCTCAGGTATTGTTGATGTATCAACAAACAGATACTATTGGTAGAATAGTTCGCAAGCTAGACTCGCAGACTATTGTTAGTGAGTTTGATTCAATACTTCTGTCTTTGTGCTAATCTAAGTTATAGTAAATAAGATTTACAAGATGAGCGGATAATTTATATTTTTGCATTTTACTTAGTTTTTTCATGGTTGAAATAAAGATAACGTTAAATTTCTGCTGGTCTTCATTTACTCTCGGTGAAGTCATTTTTTAACATCTACCTTCAGTGAATTGGCTTATAACTCAAAAGTGATAAAATAGAAGCATTATCCTTTGAAGTTTAGATATAGTTCACTGACTTTTTTCTTGTGGTGTACTTCATTTGGTATAATTGTTGAAGTATTCATTTTGATTTTTAAAAAAGTAAAGTTGGCGACCTTAGTCGAGGATGACCTGAAGGCTCC
>CAUZXS010003435.1:0-22500 GCA_963585895.1 Sepioteuthis lessoniana
GAATCCAAATATTCTCCCTCCAGCTATGGGTAAATAGTAGGGCAGACTAGGTTCTTCAGCCTTGGTGAGGCAACTAGTCTAGGAGAAGGAAACTCTGAATTCAAACCTGTTAAACTCTGCTTAAAAAATTGACCTTGTGTCATATCCTGCCCGAGCGGAGGGGTTGGTAAATATGATATAATATACTGATTGTGTTGAGTTATGTAGACTAGCAAGTGTGACATTTAAAACTTTTTAAACAAAATGTTTTTGGCAGAATATTAGATTGTGCAAATGCAGTACAGTCTATTCTCATGAAGCCTTCATTCCATCTTCATTTTTCTTGTTTCCTCAATTGTAAATTAATTTAATGAGTTTGAGATGTAGAAGAAATTCTTAGAAGTACAATAGTACAACATCACACCATATGAAAACAAGTTTAAGTCCTTCACCAACTTGGAATTCAGTTGTCTGCCAAGAGGTGTAGTTTGAATCAAATTCAGGAAATTCATTGTTCATTTCTGTTATGGTAAATATATCTTCAGTCTCAATACTTTTTTTTTATACTCCTTGTATAGAACTCAAGTCTGAAATTGTATCAATCTATTTATCTGCTCTTGTTTTTTTTTCTCTGTTTCTCTTAACACTAGTCAAGGAGTTCTTTTAGTTCTTGCAATTGGATTAGAGTTAAATAGTAACATTGCTGATAAGATTTAATGTACTATGACTAAAAAGTAGCCATGACTCACCCTTACGTCTCTGCAAAGACAAAGGCAGTGTTATCGCACTGATTGATTTGTACAGTGGCTTGTTTCCAACAGAGAAATAGATTTAATATAGTTAATTTCTTAAACTTTAACCCCACCCACTGTGTTGAATAATACAACTGACAGCTGATACAGGTATCAAGTTAGAAAGATGTACTGTTTTTCTTATATGGAGCTTTTTTTATTATTTTTAATTCTCTTATTAAGAGACTCAATCTGTTTTGTTATTTTCATTTCTTTCGTACTTATTGAGGAAAAAGTGTGATTTAATATTATATATATATATATATGTATATATATATATATATATATATATATATATATATATATATATATATAATATTGGTTTAAAAAGAAGGAAATTTAGAAATAGTTTTCATTAACAGAATAGATCTATTTCCACTTATTCAAGGTTGTCAGATGGAATTTGGTTACTTTTCTTTTACCGGCTGAGGAGCTTGAATAGCGAAATAGTTTTCATTTTCATAATAGATCAATTTTAAATTTCTTGTTTTTTAAACAAAAAAATATATTTTGCTCTGCGGATTATTTTGTAATAAAAAGCCATTCATTGAGCACTCTTTCTTTGGATATTATCACTTGGGGTGGGGTATGTATATATATATAAATAAAGTGTGTGTGTGTGTGTATATATAAATATGAAATATATATATATATATATATATATAATAAATATAATAAATATATATATATAAAAATATGAAACAAATAACGCACATGCACACACACACACACACATATATAATATATATGTGTGTGTGCATGTGCGTTATTTGTTTCATATTTTTCTACTGTGCAGCAAAAAAGTCAGTCGGGCACTTAAGAGAAACAAAACTAAAAACAAATGCAAATGCCAGGATATTTTTCTGTATCAGCATAAAACATTATTTTGGACTATAGATATAACTGACTTTGTTTATTCTGTCCTGAATATGATGAGGCATGTGGCTGGAAAAAACATTAAATAGTTTAGTGTATAATATGCATTTCTAACTTTTGAATGAAAAATTTGGAAAAATAATGCATATTATACAAATTCTAATTCATATATATTTCCTTTTATTGATAGGAGATTTTTTAAAATACATATAAAATTCTTTTAATGTAGTTTATTTATATACTTTTTTCCAAGGTTAGAACTATACATTGATATTCAGAATAGAAAAAAACTTGTCTGAAGTTTTGAGATGAGGCTTGATAATCTATACTATTTAGAGTATTCTAACCATTCTCCTCATCTTTATTGTTATATACACAATGTTTCAGCCAACTTTTTCAGGTGTTTCTTGTTGAAATTGGAACCTTTTTATTGAACTCAGGAGCTTTTATGTGGAATTTTAGAACCTTCACAGAACTTCAAACTAAAGCCTTTTTAATCCACAGAGGTAGACTGTTCTTATTCCATTAACCATGACCAGGTACAAGTTTTCAGCTATGTTAAGTATTTCTGGTTATTTTTGCCTGTCGTCAGGATTGAAACTGCAATCTCCAGATGATTTCACTTAGGTTAGATTTTTTAAAAATTATTGTTGTTTGAGCAAAAGTAAAGAATTATACTTATTAGTCATACAAGGTCTTGATAAAAACATTAGGTTTATGAGTCCCAAAAATTTACTCTGAGTTGTCCAGCAGGACCTGTGGAGTAATGAATATAGGTGTTCAGTTAATACAGTTCTAAGTGAATTCATCTGGAGGTTGCAGGTTCAATCCTGACTATAGGTGAAAACAACATTGAATACTTAACACTTGTACCTGATCATGGTTAACTAAATTAGAACTATCTACACAATATATAATTTTGTGAACATTCCCAAGTTCAACAGGAAGGTTCCTGAATTTGACAAGAAACACCTGAAAACTGCTGAAGAGTACATTGGCCAAAACATTATGTTTATAGCAATAAAGACAAGGAATGTCTGAATAATATAAATCATTTTGATGACTACTTTGTTTCTTCATTGTTTTCATCATCATCATCTTGTCGCGCCGCCAGCGCGGATATCCCTGACCCTCTCTCGCCATTTCTCCCTATCATTCATCGCCTCCGGCAGGTCTTCAGGGTTACATCCTGTGTCCTCACATAGTTGCTGTATGTAAGTTCGTGCTGGTCGTCCTACTTTTGCACATCCATATGTGGGGGTCCACAGGAGTACATCGCTTATGAGCTCGTCCTTGCTTCTCCAGCAGTGTCCCGCGTATTGCTACTCACTTAAATCATTCATCTATGGTAATAGAGAAATAATATAAAGTAGAATCTTAGTGATATTCTTACTCATATTTCCTTTTTTGCCTAGAGAAATTCTGGTTAATTCAAGTTATAAAGAACTATTTGACAAAAGTTGAAATCTTAACCTCTCTCTCCTAACTCTTGCTTTTTCTTTATTGTTATAGATTAATAATCAGAGTGATTGCAAAAAAAAACCCCTAAAATGTTTAAATAGAAGAAAATACTATTTAAAATGAATATTAATAATGGTAAAATCAATTTTAATTACTCCGAAGTCCACTCTAGCCAAGAGTAGTTGTACCTGTTAGGGTTCTATCTATGAGTTAAATAAATCTATTTGAAAATTATTTATATTCAATAGGACTGTGTGCCAAAAAAAATCTTAATCAACTTTACAAAAAAATATAAATATGAATGTACAATGAATAGGATTCCTTAACATCTAAGGCACAAAATTAGATAGGTTGACAGTATTGAAATAAATAAATAGCTTAATCAAATGATTTTATTTTAAAATAAATAATCTGATATTATTCTAAAATTTATTTATATTGAATATAAAAATATTTCAGTATCTTTTGAATAAAGTGAAAATATTTTTCAACTTTTTCTAAACTGTATACAGTGTAATCTTATAAAATGATAACAATAAAGGATCCCCAAACCACTTGATTACTTGATGCAGTTCACTAGGGTTCCTTACAGTAAAGTGATGTGAGTTTAAAATCTCACCAACAGCATATCCTTTATTTCTAATCTGCACTGTTTCTTTTAATAAATTAGTGGCTATTAACATTGATTATATTATCTTAAATTATTATTATTAGATAAAGCATGTTGACCATTATTAATTTTTGACTAATATTTTGTCTTATTTTCATTTGCTTTGTAGTAATTTTAGTGGTAACATTATTTTTTTTCAAATTGTAAACATTTCAACAATTGTCTATAAATTACTTGGTGAAAGTTTTTCCCATGTCATGGAATTTAAGGGCAAACTTTTGCATTCATATCAGACAGCGTTTTACTTACTCTTACTGAACTACTTCTGTCCTATAATAGTTGTTATATTTACATATATATTTAATGCACTAATTGTAACAACTATTATGGGCTGAGGTAGTAAGTGGCATTAATAATGACAAATAATTGCACTACTTCTATCCCATAATAGTTATTATTTCTCAGGCTGAATGTTATTGAATATAGGGTTTTTTGGGTTTTTAAAAATTTTGGCTCCTATTATTTACAGTCTTTTCTTTATGTGATTTAATATTATATAATGTTTGTGTGGTATGTGAATGTATATAATTATGTCAATATACAAAAATGCATATCTTTTTGGGTTTTATCAAGGCCATTTTAGTCCTTTCTTCAGTGGGTCAAAACAATAAATTCAAAGATCACTTTTTTCAAGAAAAGACAGAGAAATGTTATATTGTTAAAAACTGAACATTTAACATAAGCCAGTATCACTTGTTTATACAGATAGATCACTCCTACTTGAATATGTTGCAAGAGAATATTTACAAGGATAAATGTCAATAGCATTGCCCCAAGACTTTTTTGTTCAAATTAAAATTCTTTTAATCATTGACCTGCAAGATTTGATTTGTTGATATCGGATAATTTGCTTGCTTGTAGATAAGCAGACAATTTCTATTCTTGTAACAGCCAACTGCTAACGGAACGTTGACTCAACTGATATGTCAGGACAACCTAGAACTTTCAAGCTATTTCATAAATGGCTTTGGTGCAATAACCTAAAAATGACTGCATTAGTTTTGGGGAGAAAAGATAGAGATTTACTTTTAATTTCTCTTATCATTTCTTGCTTTTTATTTTTTGACAACTGATGATTATTACAGAGTGGCTAATTAAAAAAAAAAAACTTTTAAGGTTTCAAAATCTATATTATAATGATCATATTTTTGTAGGTATGGTAACATAATACCGCAAAGATGGTACATCATAGTGAGATTTTTGTTAGAGCAGTAGTGTTAAAATGCTTTAACTTAGAGAATAGTGACAGATTTGCAACTTAATGGGGAGTCTGTGTTTGCATTCGCATCAATCATTATAATTTCTCAATGGGAAATAACTATCAAATACTATTTATAGAATACTCCCCCTTATTTGCAGTTATAAATTCTATAAATAGAATACCACTAAGTATAAAACTTAATGGTTACTGAAGGTGTCCTTTGAGTGGGTATAAATAAAATACGACATATCTTTCTGAGGCATAGCATTGAAAGATAGATGCTAGAAGCATAAAACCTTTAACTTGGGTAAATGATTTATAAAATATAAGCAACTTGTGTGTGTGTGTGTGTGTGTGTGTGTATATATATATATATGTATGTATGTATGTGTGTGTGTGTATATATATATATATATATATATATATATATATATATATATATATATATAATCTCTCTCTCTCTCACACACAGGGTATGTAGTGTAACCTTGAAACTCTAATAAAAATCCTGGATGAAGCTGATGGCATTTCATTTCATGCTAATACTTTTAGAAAAGGCATGAATCCATCTCTTCTCTTCCCAGCTATAGATAAATAGTAGAGTAGGCTCTTTATCCTTGCTATAGCTAGTAGTCTAGGAGAACTTAAGCCTGCTGTACTCCGCCTAAAAAAATTGACCTTGTGTCACATTCTGCGTGTAGTGGAGGGTTTGTTTAATTATACGCATGATAAAAAAGTATTTGAGACAGAAGTTTTAATTTTTATTAATTTTAAAATAAAATGAGGATGTGAGAACAGGTGACCAATTAATATAATCAAATGATAATGTTTAGATAAAGTTTAGTTGAGTCAATGCCAGTTTAAAAAAAGTAAATGAAACCTGTTTCAATAGTTTTTAGTGAATTAGAGGATTGTGTTAGTGGAGCTGATTCTCTAGACAACAGACTTTTAACCCTGTGTAACTTGTCTGCTCAACTGGAAATTCATCTCAAGGGTAAAATACAATAGCATGGCTTTCTGCCATATCAAAAAAGGATTGATTGATTGATTTTAATGACATGTCATTTTGTCTTGGGTTATTTCATGTTTCGAGATTAGGGAATCCTATTCATTGTATGTTCATATTTATATATTTTGTGTAGTTGTTTCTTAAGAGGTTTTATTTGCATACAGTCCTATTAAATATGAATAATTTTTAAACAGATCTATTTGACCCATAGATGAGACCCTAACAGGTACTACTATTCTGTGTCAGAGTAAACCTGAATGTAATGGCAATGAAAGAGTCAAAAAGGAGTTTCAGAGGTGTTTCAACCAATGGAAAACTTGCTGAAATAAGTTTGTTGAATGCCAAGTGGAGTATTTTGAATAAAATTAATATTTCATTCATTGTTCATTTCTCTCTTGGTAAATGCAGCTTCAATCTTGATACTTTTTGAACATGCCTCATATATATAATTATTTTGCATCATTTACACTTTCTACTGAACTAATTAATACAAATTCAGAAAAATTGTCTGAGTTAAAGGATTTTTTATTGCAAGGTGAGCATTTCTGATATAAAACTGACATTGTTTTTTTTAAATACACATTACTGTATATATTTATCTAATGCCTTCACTATGACCAGGATGTAACTCGAGTTCAATTTTTAAGCTGAGTACAACTGGTTTGAAATCAGTTTTTCCTTCTCCTAGACTGGTTTCCATACCAATGTTAAAGAGCTCAGTTTGCACTACTATTTACTCATAGCTAGAGGGAGAGGAGATTCATATCATTCTTGTGGGTATTAGCACCAAATTAATCGCAATTGAATCCTTGGATTTAAACTCTGGTTGCCAAGTTAATTTCCCACTTGATTTTGGTTGAATGATGGATATTCAGACTCTACAAATATTCTTGGAAAAAATGAAGGCCTCTATAAAAATATAAAAGCACTTACACGAAATGTATGTGAAATTCCTTTAGTACTTGTAAAATGTTCACAATGTGAATATGAACAGCTTGGATAAAAATGGTTGTAAATTTAATGAATTCTTCTACTACTGGTATTACAAGGGTGAGTCAAAAGTTTTGTATTTTGGTACATGCCAGTTTGCAGCATATATATCACATGACCAAAGCAGTTCAAGCTGTGAAAGGTATTTGCTGTGCTTTGTAGTGTGGTGGTGGTTGGTGCATTGACAGGTTTTATTCCATGTGAGATTTAAAAGCTGCACAGATGAATGTACAATATAGTCTAATTTGGGAATTTATGCTTTGAGTTTGAGCAAGGTCATCACAATGTGGGAGCAACCAAAATCATTTGTTATGTAAAAGGTGAAGGCATAATTGGTCACTACAGTAACCTGATAGTTCCAGAAATTTCACTTGGGTTGCAAGAACCTCAATGATCAGGCAAGGTCAGGTAAGCTTAAAACTGGATTTGGTGGCTGTGTTCCAAGCTGTAGAGGGAAATCTGGTTAGTAGCACTTAAGTTTGGCATTTCACAATCCAGTGTGGTTTGTCCCTTTCACAACCTTAGGAAAAGCATCTGGAGACGTTGAATTGTGCCTCATTAACAAAATATTGCAAAACTTGATTTTTCTAAGTAATCATTAAATCACTTGAATTACATCATTTTAAAAATTAGTACAAACTCTGAAATTCTTAATTTAGATAAGAGAAAAATATATAAACCAAGTTAATGAATTTGTTGTTGTCATTTACCAAGCTTAGGTTAGTTTGGCACTAAACCTGAAGAATGAGGAACCCAATGAAAATTGAATTTTCTAACAATGGGATGCTAACATAGCTCACTAACCCTCATACTATGTAAAATACCCAGGTGGTGGCTTCATTGTTAATAAGATTGTTTTTTTTAGTTAACTATTATTGAAAGAAAAAATCTATATAATGAAAAATGCCATGTTCTTTCAGAATTTGGAGGATAGTGGTTCTCTACAGCTTCCCTTCAGTAAATGATGACTTACCATCACTTATTAGAAGAGATAGTGGAGTGGTTCTCTGTTGCCTTCTGGAAAGTTTGAATTAAGAGTTGTCCTTCTCTTAAACTGGTTATCAACCCAAGATGAGAGAAACAACTATACCCTATTATTTTACACATAATAAAGATTTTACTTTATATAATAAGAATATAAACAGTCATAAAATAAACATTCCCTAATTATATAGCCTAAAGCTGAAACTGGTTGGGATTAATAACAAATTGATGGATCTAATTTACCAATATTGGTTAATTTTTTTACAAACACACACACATACAACCTGACATTCAGCATTATGAAGATGCCACAAAATTATCATTCAGTTGCAAATTTAACTGGAAATTGCTTTATTCTCTGACTATTCTCAAGCTTTTTATATACGTTCTACATTATTTTGTTGGAGTATGGTATAATATATTTATATAATGTGAGAGAGAGAGAGAGGTATGCATAGTGTAATGGTTATCATCAATTGAAATAGACAGGATGAGCTGAGTTCAATTCTTGGATGAGACTATTTACATTTCACTTTGTGCTAATGCCCTTGGGAAAGACATCTCTTTTCCCTACAGCCCTGGGTATGTAGTAGGTGTAGACTGTGCTCTCTAACCTTGGTAGGTCAACTGATCAAGAAGAAAGAAAATCTCTGAATTCACCACCTGAAGTGTATTGTTTGGAAAATCTGTGGCTGCTCATTGGTGCCTCATTCTTCTGTTATCAACTCATCCAAATAATGTGGCTAGTTCTTCACAAGCCTTCATCACTATAAATAAAATCATTTGTGTAAACTGTCTAGAGGTTCATGTCTTTAACTGGACTATTGAACCCTTATATATTGTGCAAAACAAGAGAGAGCCACTAACACACACACACACATACACACACTTCTGACCAGTAAATATCATTTTTCCCTACCAATAACTATTAATCA
This sequence comes from Sepioteuthis lessoniana, assembly GCA_963585895.1. Lineage (NCBI taxonomy): Eukaryota > Metazoa > Mollusca > Cephalopoda > Myopsida > Loliginidae > Sepioteuthis > Sepioteuthis lessoniana. The sequence goes on from CAUZXS010003435.1 coordinate 8,897, forward strand.
CCCATGCTTCCTCATTTAGAAAATATAAATATGTTGAACAACTATTTATAAGTATTACTTTGGATCTATCAGTCATAAGCAAATAAAAGAAGTAGTTATATAAAGAACTTGTTCATCATCATCAAAGCATACCGACAGCATTTGAATCCTTTGACTTGCTCTTTCTTGTCATTTGTCCCTGATAGCCATCATTTTTGGTAGGTCATCTGGAAGGCATCCAATATCTGAACAGATCTAATGAATATAAATTTTTGCCAGTCGGTCAACACTGGTCTGTCCATGTGTAGGAGTCCATAGGAAAACTTTGTTTATAAGTTTGTCCTTCTCTGAGTTTCTCCAGCAGTGCCCAGCATACCTTGCTCTGATGTTTTGTGTGAGGTAAGTGGCCATACAACTGCTGTTTTGTCAGGTGCTGCTTTCAGGATTTGTTCTAGTGTGTAGCATTCTTGTGCAGTTCCCATTTAACTTTTTCATAGAGCCCAAATAGTACAATCATACTGTAGTATTGAAACATCCATCCTTTTTTAAAAGTTTATTCAAGCCAATTTAGTTATGATAATCATCATCATAGTATGTACAGGTTTATTAAAGCATTTGAAAGTGACAAAGGTTTCTTGAGAAGGAAATTGATAGTTCTGAAGTGGCATATGTCAACTATAAAGATGTCTTCAGGGTGCTCATCATTTAGTAACTATGGTTTTTCAAATTATTTGCAACTAAATGCTCTATATTTGTCAGTTGTTAGTACTTTTCATTAGCAAATAGAAATACTGTGAAAAGTGGCACTTGAATATTTCAAGGATACTCTTAAAAACTTTTCACACTTACTACTTTTATCTCTGCTAAGAAAATCCTTTTTGCCAGGTTTGTGGAGAAGTGGAAAGAAAATTTTTCAGGCTCTGTATAAATAGTTCCAAATTTGTAATATTTTTAATACAATATTTGACTGCACCTATTTAGATTAATATTACAGTATTATGGAGTTAGGGTAGATACATTTACTGGTTGTCTGTGGTGTCTGAGTAAACATTAGCTTACCAGATCTCATAAGTTCTGAGAGAAATTATATGAGCAATTTCTTTTGGTAGGGAGGGTCTAATATGCCATCAAATGCAATATCTAATATCAAAAGTGGCTTGCAGGGTTTTTTGCTGCAGGTTTCTCATTGAATGATGCTCTATAGTTGGGTTTAATTTGGCAGAAGTACTGGTCATCTATCATATTTCACCTTTGCATATAAGAGCCTGGAGATATTATTTTTTGTTATTTTTGAGTTTAACACAGAGTGTCTTATATATCATTAAATACATTAAATTGGTAAGATTTTTACATATATTTTACTAGCTGAAGTATCAGTCTATAATGGGTAAGAGGTAATAACTATGATCTTAAAAATTATGAAAAATTCAATGTCTGTATAAATCCTGAATAATGTATCTTGGTCTTGAACATAGTTAAAAATTTCACTGAAAATAAATTGTTTTGAGGGTGAATAGAAACAATTTAAAAAAAAAATTAGGACTAATATACTCCAACAGAAGCCTTATTTTCCATCTCACTAACAGTATTCAGTCATATTATTACTGTCGATGTAACCAACTCTGATCCAAATGTTGACCTAGGTGGGTATTTCAGCAAGTAATTATTGACAAAAAGAACTACATAAAACCTTAGCATAAGTTATTTAATTGCAACAGTTAGAAATATTTAAATATATTGACACTCAGGCAACACCAGGTACTTCTGCTAGTCCCTAATATTTTGCACTAGAAAGAATTCTTTGGACATAGATTCATAATAGAATTTGGAGATCTGTAATGGACGAGTAAAATGTGAAAAGTTAACACACAGATAACAGTAGCATTATTTATATATATATATATATAGCTGTGAAAGGTGAATATCAAATTAACAATTTATACTTTTATGTACCTTTTTTTATGTATAGATAAAAAAAAGTGTTCCCTGGGTTTTACACACACATACTGTGTATAGTCCCTAAAAATGTCATTAAATATGGTAATGGATTTTGTATGAATGTTAGTGTAATGCAATCAAGATGACGCATTGTAGCAAGAATTTTCTCAGAGCAATTAGATTTGATAAATGCTCTAAAATAAATTTCTAATCTAATATGCAGTATAATAGTATATAAGGAAGTAAGGGATCTGTATTCAGGCTCACCCTGATCATTAGATTTTTTCAAGGGAGATAAACATTAAAAGCTAATTATACATAACTTCTCTTTATTTGCAATTATAAATTCTGCAAATAAGATGTGACTGTATTGAACTTAATGGCCTCTTTAAGTATAATTAAATTTTAAATATAAAAAGAGAATCAATGGAATAAATTCATAGAGAAATATTTTGATTATTTGTGGTAAAAATGTAGTAGTAAGTCATATATATATATTTTTCTTTATTCACAATTTTGCTATGAATAACTTAAATAATCCTTATCTGACATATTCAGTGGAACTTGTCTAAAAGACAATTTGCTTATATATGTATGTGTATGTCTGTCAGATTATATTTTGTAAGGGGATTATTTATTTATTTATTTATTTATAGATAATTTGCATGTTAAATTTCTTCTGTTAATTTTTTTTATTATTCTTGAAATCTTCCTTTCAAGATCAGAGGTTTTAGTTGACAACATCTCTCTTTCCTTTCTTTTGAAACAAGACCTTGATTGTTTTGGTTTTTGTTATTTGAAGACTTGACAAAAAACAAAAAAAAAAATTGCCCTTGACTTGTAATGTTTTTGTTTTTTTGTTTTTATCATATTTTTAAAAAATTTCCAAGTTCCTGAGTTTTCTTTTACCACCATTTTCTAATAAATTTAATTGTCCCTCCCTTTTCTCCTCATCTGCTGATCTGAATTATATTTCTGTCCCGCCCTTATCATCTGCTCTTGCTTGATAAGCATTGTTCTCTTGTCAGCTGAGATGTGGAACACTGACACCAACAAAGCTGCCAAATTACAGTATTAAAAAACAAATTAAAGACTACATTACTTTCCTTCCCCTTAACCCTTATTTTTTTTTCTTCTAAATTTGAGGTTTCATTCACTTGTTAATGCTGTCATTGCACATTGGTCTGTTGTGGATCTCTTTTCCTTGGATTGTAAGAAGACAAATATAAACCTTTCTCTTTCTCTCATATAACTGGTTCTGTAACTATAAGAAATATCACAGTCTTACTTCGTTTTTTTTTGTATATATATATATATATATATATATATATATATATATATATATATATAAAATTCTATTATAAATAGGTTTTATACCTGTTCTGTTATAAACCATTGAGCACCCTTTTTATGCAAAAAACCTTTCCAATTTGTAGCTCTTCTATCACACACACACACACACACACATATATATATATATATATATAGAGAGAGAGAGATAAAAACAAGCTAATCTATAATCATCATCTATAGTTGTCCGTCTGGTAAGATTTCAGTCATTAGCATAAGTTATAATGGATCAATTCATGTTAAATGTTTTGACAGTAGTAAGAAAAAAAAGTGGATATCAATGAAGAATTGATTAAAACTAGGTTACAGAAATGCTGACCATTTGAAAAGTAAATTAATAAAAGAAAGGATGATTGACTGAAAGAAATTCTTTGCTATGGTGTACCTATATAAAAAAATAACAATATATCTTGATCTTTTCATTTATTAACTTGTTCATTGTATAGCAAGAATAATGAGACTAAAGTGTTTTGATTTTCCTTTTGCAGAGAAATCCAGTGGTTCCAAGATTAAAAAAAAGCCATCATTCCGAGATGATATTAAGGCCATGATCAAGAGGAGGCCCTCCGCTCCTAGTCAGTCCCCAAAGTCCAAAAGTAAAAGTTTAAATCGAACACACAGTCTCAATGAAGGGTCAAAGGTTGATAAACTCGACAAAGAGGATGTAAGTGTTTTATTTTTACAATTTTATCTTTTTTTTCATCAAGTGTTAAAGTAATATCATTAAAATAACCTTAAAAATTGACCTTTTTTTAAAAAGCAGTGTTCAAGGATTATCATATTGTGAAAATACCCTTAAAATTAGAAGTTTTTTAATTCTTTTATCTGTGCTCAAGTAATTTATTATTGTGAAAACAAAATTAAAAAAACAAATTTAAATACATTGATGAGCTTGTTATTTACTAAGCTTTACTTAGTCTGGTGTACAGGCCTCAAGTTTCTTTCAGTTTCATTTTTTTTGAAGTGGTCATGTGCAGATTTATTACTACTTAATTTATTGAACCTATGCTTTCAGTGTGACTTAATCATTGATGAATTTTATAAAGTAACCATATATCTTTGGAAATTTTGAGATTTAACTTTTTGGTCAATGTTCACCAAATTTATCTTTGAATCACAAAAAAAAGCACTTATAGTTAATGGTAACTTTTTGGATAATTTCCTTTTCTTGATCCACATTTAACATTATTATTTACTAAGCATTGCTTAGTCAGGCACACAGGTATTTTACAGTACCTGCGGTTCTTAAGTGGTTACTCATTATAGAACTGAATTAGCTCATTGCAGTTTAACTTTATTGATATGACAAACACCAGTGCTTCCATGGTGACTTGACAGAAATTTCCACATTTAATATGGTTGTTATACTTATTAATGAAAAAAAGAGATAACTATTATAATGAGAGCAAATCTGAACAAAAATGGATGAGTGTCATTTCAAAAAACATCAGTGATATGTGATTGATAAATTTCTGGTTTAAGGTACAAGAACAGAAATTGTACTGTTCTAATTACCTTTATGTACAGTTTAATTTTTTGAATGTTACACAGAAAATTCAAAGTTCATAACTGTTGTATTTTTTCTATTACCAAACAGTAGTGAGAAAATTGACAATATCATCCATAATACTGCTCATTTTTTAACCATTCTGTAAAAAAGCGCATCCTTATTTAGTGTTGCCAACATGTGCTTGTTGATTTATTCAGATGATGTCTTTCATACAGAAGTAAATGATAATTATATGATAAGCAATATTCATTTTTTCAATAATTGCTGACTTTTAATTTTTGGGGGAACAAAAAAGAGAGTTGCAAACTAAAACATTTTGTGTAATCTAATCATTCAAGGTGTTGAATTGTATGTGAATTTAGTCAGAACTGTGTAACTCATGTCCTTGTGCTTTAGGTAACAAACTTAATTTTTTCTTTTGTGAACTCATATATCAAAGTGTCAAGGTGCTAAGTGATCAAAAGAGTTAATTAATTTCTTTGTTTAATGGCATATCAACATTTATGGGTTATTTAAGGCCAAAGCCATCATTGTAGAAGAACAGCAATGATACTATTTAACCTATAGCTGGGGGAATAAGAGAGTTCCTACCTTTCCCTGAAAGTGAATGACTCAAGTTTGAACTTGCTTATGTTGCGGTCATAAGTCCAGCACTTTAGCTCTTATGCCACAAAAGAGTTAAAATCTGATTTATATCAAAATGATATTTGTTTTCTATTATATGCAGTATCACCTATAAATAGGTACACCTGTGCCAGTTTTTTATAAAAAGTTGATTTTCTTCAAAATCAATGACAATAGGATTTTACTATTTCTTGATATTGATATTATCAGCTATTATTTATTATCAAACTTCATCATCAAAAATAAAATTGTATGGATATATAATAGGGGTGTACTTATTTTTGGATTGCTACATATATTTTTGGGCACATTCATGTATTGAGAAGTGTAAAAATAAACCAGCTTGGTTCCAAGGGGCCTTCCTTACTCCAGGCTGCACCTGTCCCCTTGTCTAAAGGTGTAAAGTAGGTTTGTTGCTATGGGTAAATAGTAGGACAGACTAGGTTTTTCAGCCTTGGTGAGGTAACTAGTCTAGAAGAAGGAAAACTGAATTCAAACCTGTTAAATTCCACTTAAAAATTGACCTTGTGTCATATCCTGCCCGAGCAGAGGGGTTGGTAAATATGTATGGTAGGTTTGTTGTCTGGTGCCTGAAATGCCCCAAATTGAGCCATTTTGCCCCAAAAAAAGGGGTGTCCTGAGTATGATACCAAACTATATCTGATAGTGAGGCACCAGTTCTGGAGAATGTGGAGTACTCTTTCATTGTCATTTTCCCTCATTCATTCTGACCTGTAGTGACCTATTCCAGTCCCATCTCTGGGTCAAGTAAAGCTTAAAATTATTCATATTCAATAGGACTATGTGCAAAAGAAATATTTTAGGAAACAGTTACATGAAAAATGTAAATAGGACTGTACAATGAATACAATTTCCTAATCTTTAGGTATAAAATAACCCTAGATTGGTTGACATGCTGTTAAAATCAATCAATCAATATTATACAACACTATTATATAAAGTAAGTAAGTAAAGTTGGTGACCTTAGTCGAGGGTGGCCTGAAGGCTCCCTTTTCAATAGCTACTACACCAGGGTCTTGGGGAGGGCGCTACTCCTTTCCCTGGATTGCTCTACTTTACCCTTGATTCCTACCTTATATTGCTGAGTGTTAAGCAAGGAGGCATCAAGTACCATTTTTTGAGTCTTTGGTATGACTCAACCTGGGATTGAACCCCGGTCTTCCGGGCCATTGGCGAACAGTCTCATCTTTCTTCGACTGTGTGGTTTTTATTTCAAAAGAATAGACTGATTGCTTTTTCTCTTATGTTTTATAAATTAAAAAAAAAGTTCATTTTGGTAACTTTTACATGTAGTACTGATTAATTTCTGTGTCTAAGAAAGAGTCAATGTGTCAAGACCAGAAATTGACCGAAATTATTTTAGCTTTGTGTATGTGGGTGGACATTAATTCATAAGGTGATGAGGCTTAGCGAAAATACAGAAAGCAGCTGTATCTGGTTAACTTTTCTTATAAAAACAATTCTGAAAGTATCAGATATGAATTTTCTTACAGAACTGTGTATTTTTCAAAAACTTTGGTCACTCTTAAAAAAAACTTGTCTGATTTAGAGTTTTTCAACCTAACAAAATTATTATATTTATTTATTGAGTTGGGTCTTAAATAATTTTCAAGTTCTAACTATGCATGTTTTAAATACAACTAGAAATGACTTTATTAGAAAGTGCCTTCATTTTTCATTCTTATTTCAGTCATGAAAGACTGCACATCATAATTTAATCTATGATCTCATACCCCTGAAATAGGGGAACTGAAAGTAAATATTTGTTGTGGGAGTTTAAGAATAAGAAAAACATTATAAAAACAGCTAAGAAAATTTGTAGTGTTTATGGTTAAGGTATCATTATTGACTGCTAAGTTCAAAACTGGTTTTCAAAGTTTTGTTCTGGTGATACATGATTGAGAAATGAACCCAGACCAGGATGCTCATCAGATCTCAATCAAGATGCTTTAAAAGAATTGGGGGTGGGGGGAATGCAAAAGTAGTTGAGAAGTGGTACTTGACCTCAACACATCCCACTCCCCAATCTGCTGCCACTTGAAAAAACTAGGTATTTGGGTTCCTTATACTCTTTGTGAGAAAGATAACAAAGATCACATATCTATAGCGATGAGTCTTCTTTCAAGGTAGAGAAATGGCCCATTTCTCAAGAATATCGTTACAGGTAATAAAAAAATTTTTTTATGACAATGCAAAAAGCAAGGATGAACCTCAACAGCCTACTCCAACAAGAAAGAAAAAAGTTATGCGGTGTGAGTAGTGGAATCACAGCAGTATTATTCTTTTTGAGTTTTTAAATTGCAATCAGGTACTCAATGCAGATTTATACTCTTAACTGCTGAAACATGTACATGAAAATGTACATGTACCCTGCACTCATCAATAGAAGAAATTTTGTGCTTCCCCTTGATAACATAAGACCACATTCAGCAAGAATCATGTAGGAAAAAATTTTGTATTATGTTTTCACCACAGCCACCATATTCACCTGACCTTGCAGCGAGTGATTTCTGTCTTTTTTGTTCTCTACAAAATGCTTTGAATGACCATTTTCTGGCCCAGTCGGCTCAGGCTGTAGAATTCACCGACTGCACCTCTGCAGAGGAATAAGACCCCTCTACCAAATGAGTGTCCTGGATATGACACTAAACAGTCTAATGGTGAGTTCCCAGTAATGCTGGGGCCTTGGGCAATACGGAGCACCCCTTCATTGCCATTGCTCCCAGGTCCACTTTGACCTGGCATGGTAGCACCTGATAGGGCTCTATCTATGGGTTAAATAGAATTAATGGCATACTTATGCTAAAGGGAATTGTTTGATTCAACTGAATAGCTTGAAATAGAAATGTTTTTGACAATTAAGCCGTACTTACATTTAAACTGCGTGCTTATGCTAAACTGAATTATTTGAAATAGAACTGTTTATTGACATTGAAACTGTATTTACACTAAACTGAATTGTTTAACATAGAACTGTTTTAACATTTAACTGTGCGTAAACAAAATCTGTACTTATACTAAACTGAATTAGCTCTGCTTGACTAAACTAAATAGTTCGAAATAGAAATGTTTTTCACAATTAAACTGTACTTACATTTAAACTGTGTGCTTATGCTAAACTGAATTATTTGAAATTAAACTATTTTTAACATTGAAACTGTACTTACACTAAACTGAATTGTTATATATAACTGCTTGAATTATTTGAAATAGAAATGTTTTTGACAATTAAACTGTGTACTCTTGCTAAACTGAATTGTTTTAAATGAAACTGATTATTTACATAAAAATGGATTTGGCGTTAAATAACCTACAAAGGTTGATATGCCATGAAACCCAACAAATGAAACCAAATATTTTCTTAAGAGGACAGTTGAAAAACCTCTTGAGCTTGAAACCAGCTGAATTTTACTTGAGAAGAATCAATAAGCTGCCAGATAAATGGTAAGAGGTGATTCAAAATAATAGTGAATATACTATTGATTGAAATTGATTTATTGATAAATTATTGGACAATAAATTACATTTTATTAAAACAAAATATTTGACTCCTCCCGATATATATTCATGTTGGGAGGAATACCTGTAGTATAATGGCTAATGTGCTGGGTTGCGAAATCATTGCAAGTTCAAACTCCAATTGCGCTATTACATTCACTTTTGGACTAATACTCTTGGGAAAGGTATGAAACTCCTTATTCTCCCAGCTAAGGGTTAAATACTATCCCTACTTTCTACAAGGATGGCTTTCATTATAATAACCCATGAAAGATGGTATGCATCAAATATAGAAACCTATATATATATATATATATATATATATATATATATATATCCTTAATAATGCTGTTTACTTTGCACTTTGAGAAAGGAATGAATCAAACTATTCTCCCTCCAGCTAAGTTAAATAGTAGGACAGACAGGGGTTTTTAACCTTGGTATAGCTACTGATGTAGGAGAAGAAAAGCATGCTACATAAGTCGTGTTCCTATGACCAAACCAGGTTATAGGACCAGTAAGTGATAAACCCCCAATTTTTTCTTGGCAAAAATGGCTCAGAAAATATTTCTTATTTGAGCTCTCTACTATGCTATTCTCTGGTAGGTTTATTCATTGTTGTCTATCAATTTTAAACCTAATATCATGATGATCCTCTGATGAATGTAAATAGCAAAGAGGAATTTTGCTCATTATTTATACAATGTAATTGCCTTTTCCTAAGTTAATTAATAATACCAATGTCCTGTCTTTGACGAATAGCATTTAACTTTCAAAGTATTAAACTTAGTAATCCCATAATTTTAACAATTGAACTCCACCATTCAGAAGATATAAGTTTGAGGTCAGGTACTAATAGTACCAGGCCATTGGCCTAATGAACAGAATATCTGCCAATGGTCCATGAGACCAGGGTTCAATCCCAGGTTGGGTCATAACAAAGACTCAAAAAATGGTACTTGATGCTGCCTTGCTTTAACACTCAGCATTATAAGGTGAGGATCAAGGGTAAAGTGGAGCAATCTTGGGAATGGAGTAGCCCCTTCCCCTACACCTCAGTGTAGTGGCTATTAAAAAGGAAGCCTTCAGGTCACTCTCGACGAAGTTCGCCAACTTTTTTTTACTAATACTTTAGAATGGTGAGGTCATTGCTTGTCACTCTATAAACTATTGTTCAAGGGAGATAATTCATTACCTTTTCGTTTTTTTTGTTTTTCCTCCATTCAAATGATATTATACTTACTTTGATGAAATACTTCATTAGGCTTATTAAAGATTTAATTTAACTTTTTATTCATAGCTATTAACCTTTTTATAATAAAGAAAAAACACTTTCTTTTTCTAAATATACAGAGGAATAGATAAAAATTTGCGGTATATTGAAAATAAATATACAGTTTCTAATGTTAATAAGGTAGTAGTTATTAGCCCCAGCTAAGATTACAATGTATTACTGGATTGCAGCTGGTTATATTTATTTAAACTGAATGGTTATGAATGGTAATTATGAAAGGTAAATCCACTAATTTTTTATATTAGCTTATGAAGTTAATATTGTTCTGTGGAAAAATTCACTGAGTTTTATGGAGAAATATTTTCTAAATGAGTGACATTTAAGGGATTTATTGATTTTAAAACATCTGGATTTTTGCCCAATTATAAGTTAAAATTTTCAGCTTAAAAGATTACCTATAAATCTAATTGTTTATGTTTAACTAAATGTAAATAATTAAGTCCCTGTAGTGTAAGGCTTAAAGTGCTGGGCTGCAGCATGGTAATAAGTGAGTTTGAATTCTAGTCCTGCTGTTGCATTCACTTTTGAACTAATAACCTTGGGAAAAGTATGAACCATCATAGTCCCCTTGTAATGGGTTAAATTGTATTATTATAGAATTATAGAAATATAAATTTGGCAGCTTTGATAAGAGTTTGGATATTCATCTGATTAAAATTGAATATAGTTAATTCTGCTCAGGATTTACACTTTCTCTTCGATTTTTTTCCCCCATCACCTCCTGTTTTTATACCTCAGTTTTCTTTCTTCTCTACATCAACGTTTTTTTTTTTTCTTTCCAATTTATTCTCTTTCAAATTTCTTCTTTCCATGCTTTTTCTTTAACCTTTTCTTTACTCAAGTGATTTAAAGATTTCAATCTATCCTCATTTATGATAAAGACTATACAAGTGTATAATGGAACAAATGGAAGATATTGTAAATAGTAAAGTAGCAAAAATACCAGGAGAATATTTGATAGGTTGTTTGTTTTTGTTTTGGGATTTCAATTCGATTACAAATTTTGAAAAATATGCAAATTTTTGTACTTACCGACATCTTGATTCTTCGTCACTTGATTCTCTTGAAGTTTTTATTCTGAACAAATAAAACAAAAATCATTTTAGGTGAAGAAAAATTCTTCCAGCTTAAAAAGTATATATAGATATAAAAGATTTTGTAAGTGAAAATGTTCCTTTATTGCCCAATGATTATGAAAACTGTGAAACTGCCAGTTGTTATTTATATATTATTATTTTAAAATTCAGATCCTGAACAATTCTTTACATTTCACTTCACACTAATATTCTTAGGAAATGCATGAATCCTTCCTTCACCCCTAAGCTATGGATAAAATAGTAGGATGGCCAGTTTTGAAGAATGAAGGAATTTTTGTTTGAGAGAATGTGGAATACCATTTTTCGGTTACCAGCTTATCCAAAATGTATAGCTGGTACTTCACAAGCCTTCACCACTATAAACAAACCACATTTATTGGTAGTCGAAGAGTTTACATGTTTAACTGAACTGTTGGGCAGAGTTCATCATATATGTATATCATTATCAATTTGTGCTGACTCTCTCTTTATCCATCCCTATCATCCATTTCACTTGGCAGGTCTTCCAAACTACATGAAGTGAGATATATATATATATATATATATATATATATATATATAAGATTTTAATCAAATTCATCCGCATACATGAAATGGAATGTGCATAAAATTATATATATGTATGTATAAAATTTGCTACTAACGAATTTATACTTGTTCCTAACAATGTATTACTTCCCTTGATTCAACAATAACTTGTTACTGAAAGCAAGCTTCAAAAACGAATTGTCTTAAACGGTTTATAAAAACGTTATTAAATATTGAGTTATTTCCCTTTAAAGAGCTAATTCAACTATCACTATTCAATTATTATAAAAGTATTTTTTTCTAATGTAAATAAACATGAATATGAAATTAGAACAATGTGTTAAAGACTCAGTAGAATTTTCTAAAAGAAAATGGGAAGTCGAAAGTTATTTTTGAAAATAACCTTTTTTTAATCAATCTATTATAAAGCATAATTTTTCAGTTTCTATATTGAATACTTGTACAAACACAAAGCAACTTGTTGCAAAATCCTCCCTCTCCATAAAAACTGGTTTCAGCAGTGTTTGTATAACTCATCTAACCTCAGTGACCTTTTAAAAAGTGATCAGTCTATATCCTACAAATATTTGTCATCCCTTCTCTGAGACATTAAAAACAGAGTAATAAATTATTTATCTAATAAAAAAAACATTAAAAACTAAGAAAATAAAATTAGATCGCCAATAATTTTTTTTCTTCTAAAGAGAGAAATTGGCTCTTATATCCTCTAGGGTTAGACTTGCTGAGGTTCTTTTTAAAAAATTTTTTATATCAATGATAAAGAAAAAAATAGTATATATAATTTTTGATGAATTAATGTTAAAGAATAAAGACTAATGATAAAAATAAAATATATTAAAAAAAATTAAAGAATATGTGACCCTAAGTTTGTATCCCCTGTGACAATTTTGGGGACCAGCTGCTGTCTACAAAAATAGTCTGACTTAATTATAGCTACTGTTTTGTCACTATATATGCCTGTTGTCTTAAAAATCAAAATGTTTTGACTGGAGTATTTTATAAAATTTATATCCATGAAATGTATTTTTAATAATGACTTATTTGTATATTATCTATATAAAGTGCAGCCAGGAGAGATTTTGGAACTTTTTTTTTTTGCTTAATAGCCTTAGTCATCTACAGTGAAGGTAAAATGATAAAAAGTAAAGGGTGGTGTGTAAAAGGTATTAGATACTTTTTATTAGTATACTATACTAATAAAGTCATAAATTGCTTGGTTGTATGTATCTTAGGGTAACCAAATAGTTGGATCCTGAGAGCATTAAATATAAGAGTAACTTGAATTGAGAATGAACATAGGATAGGTGCTGCTTACTTGTAGAGTCACTAAAGTTTACCACATGTCAATTTAAGATCAAAACCTATGATTCTGGTCAAATGGAAAAAGGTAAGTTTTCAATAAACTAGGAACCACAAAAATCTTTTTCATTCTTGCTCTTAACAGGAAAAAACTGCTAATGTTTATCCAGAAGCATTATCAATGTAAAACTTTTTTTGTCTTTTTTTTTTTTACAATTTGTCAAAATATTGTTTGCTATATGATCCTCAGTTTTTTTTAAATATATAAGAATTTACTCTTTAGGTTTTAGATCTTGATTACTTTTTACTGAGTATTGCCTGGTAACCCAGCTAATTATTGAATAAATATAAAGTGTTAAATACATAGTTATTTTTATCAACTTGTTTAATATGTTAGAATGAACAAAAGAGATATTACAAATAAAGATATTTTTTATATAATTTA
>CAUZXS010003435.1:25000-30028 GCA_963585895.1 Sepioteuthis lessoniana
CTAGTAGAGAACAATAAAAAATAAATAATATAATAGAGATATTCCTATTTGTTTTATCTCTTTTATTCATCGTTATATATATATATATATATATATATATATATATATATATATATAAAATCATCACTGATATCAATATCCAAGTACATACTTTCAACCTTTGTTGGTCATTGTTGAGGATGTGGATACAACCACAATTTTGGACTAGTATTAAACAGCTTTTATACTCATTTGCAGCATCTTGCTCATAAACATGAAAAGGCTAATAAAAAAACTCAACTCCAAATCGTTCTCTGTTATTTTAATGAATATGCTGCGTAAATACACACACTCACACACACACAAACACACACTATATATATATATATATATATATATATATATATATATATATATATATATATAAACTGTAACCCAGCACAAACAGTACAGCATAGCAATATTTTTGTTAGAGTAATGTACTGAAAATATTTTGAATTAGAGAATAAAGTAATTTCCTGTTTGCAAGGAAATGATAATTCTGTGGAGGACTGCATTTGTGATAAATGTCCTTATTTAATCATTCAAATTCTTCATATACTGGAGACAACAATGAAGCACTAATTAGAACCTGTCACACCTTCCAAAATAAATTTCAATATCATCATGAACCATTATTACAAGGAAATGCAATGTGCGTTGTCTAGTTTACAATAAAACTGTATATAAAAAGTTTAGTTTCAATGTTTCATTTTTTTTTTCTAATCACAAACCTTTGCTACATTCCATACAAAACCATATCTTTTCTTTTCAACAAGTAATTATCCTACATAAAGAGAAAGGTTAATAGGTCTATTATTTACAATAAAACATCCTATAAAACTATCATATTTCATTATCATCAAGGCATGCCAACAGAATGGATTCCCTTCACTCTCTTTCACTATTCATCCCTATCAGCCATTGCTTTTAGCAAGTCCTCTTGATGGCATACAATGTTTGCACAGAGCTGATAAATATAACTTTTTGTTAGTCAGCCAACACTGGTGTGTCCATGTATGAACATTGCTTATAACTTTTTCTCCTTTGGCTGTGCCAAGCACTTTTTGTTTGTCTAACTTGAAAGGTTTGTGATTAGGTATTATTTACAGTGTTTAAACTGTGTAACCAAACGTATGATTATGTTACAGTTCAGAAATAAGTACATCACTTATATATATATTCATGTAATTTTATTTTTAGTTACATAAATAATAAAACCCGTGTATCTTTGATTTAGAAATAAACCAACTCTTTATTTAAGGAAATTGGTTTGGCTGTACTTATTTATGGGCAGTATTGTAACAACATTTTATTTTGAATGGGAGGCAACTTTAGGAGTTGAAACCTAAAGGAAATTATTAGTAAGTTTTATTAGTTTTACAAACAAGACATTTTCTTAAACCATTTTAGAAAAAATATGTTAATTTATTATATCTTCAAAAAATAAAAGATGCCTCGGCTATCTTTATTGTTAGCCACACATAATGGACAGGTTACCAACCATATGGAAATCTGATCTCTGATAAAATAAAACAGAATTCTTCCAAGCTGTAGTAGTATCAGTATTATTGTATTGTATTTTAATGAAATGCTTTGAGAAAAAAGTTAGGTGACAACTACACAAGGATGTTGCATGCTGTTCTGAACAAATCCTGAAAGCAGCACCTCACAAAACAGCAATTGTATGGCCACTTATCTTCACCACGACAGAACCATTTAAGTAAAGGTGAACAAGACATGTTGGAGAAGTAAGGACAAACTCATTAGTGATGTTCTCTTATGGAATCCTACACATCAACTCACCAGTTTTAGTTGACCAGGAAAAACTTAGATACACTAACTCTGTGTGGACACTGGATGCCGACAAGAGGACTTACCAAGAGTGATGGCTGATAGGAATGGATGCAAGAGAGAGTTAAGAGAATCTGTGTTGTTTGCACACCTTGATGATGATGATGATGATGATAGAAAACATAGGTTTGAGTGAATGAATGATCATTAGCATGGAAAATAGAATTACTTGCTGTAACAGTTTGCATTCACTTTGTGCTTATGCCCTTATAAAAGACATGAATCCACTAATCTTCCCAAGGTTTGTAAAACACAGCCCTAACCCTGCCACATGGGCCAATGACAGATGACAGGAAGTTTGAATTCTGAGTTATTCTACAAGTAGGTTTGCCCATCAAGACCCCCCCCAAAAAAAACAAAAAAACAAAAAACAAACTTGGGTTTATTGCAGTTGAGTGGGGTAATCTATCTTGGGTGTTTGATAGCTCTACTCAGTAATTGTTCCTTGTTGCTGTTATAAACCAAGTATAGTCCATTTTATGTTACTTGGAGAGAAGGTGGGCACTGCCAAATAACCTGATAGATGCTATAAAAAGGCATGGGACCCTAACGACCTAAAACTGTTTTATAGGACATCTCCAACATTATGTATGCATGTATGTGCATACTGATATATACACACATGTGACTACAAATTTGGAAATGCCCCAGATATATTTTATATTGCCTAATACTCATGCTTAACATGGAACAGAATCTCATTAAGTCTGTCAACAAATTCAAGATATAAAATTTAAAGTTATGTCTACTTCAATATCAATAATATACATTAACTTATTTCTTAAATAACATTAATTTGAAGCATTCAAGTACTGAATTAAAATGATTTTTTTTTTTTTTTTTTGCTAGTCCTATAAAAAGCCAAAATCAACTCTGCACATGTCTGTCCCCCCTCCCAGAAATAAATTCTTGTATATATGTCTGTAATTTCTCCTTTAGTCTTATATTACAAATTTCAGACTGTCTGCGGTTGGTATGAAAAGTGATGATGGATATACTAATGGTATTAAATACCTATTTATTAACCATTTTTTTATCTAGCCACATCTGTACTAAAATGACTCCTTAAAGAACAAATCTTTTACCAGCTGAGTCAGAATTTCAACATTGTGTGTGTGTGCGCGTGCGCGCACGCACCACACACACACACACACACACACACACAGCACACACACACACACACAGTATGTGTGTTATTTACCACCTGCCTTTTTGAATGAGGATTTTCTGCATACTTGTTGAATGATTAAACATGATTGTCAGTTATTGGTGTTTTATATTCTTCTAATGTACATTCACAAATAAAAACAAAATGGTGTTTGTTAATTATGTTTAAAATAGCAGATAAATACACATCTATATAGAACATAGATATAGAAAATACTTACATAATTATAACTTTTTTCTCTATCCTCTTTGACTTCAAGTGCAAATAAATCTTTGTGATTATACCTATGTGTTTCTGCTGTTGTTTTTTGAGTGGGTCCACATCTTCAAACTTGGGTGCCTGTTTTTTTATCATTTTAGAGCTCAGTATCCCGAGAATAATTAGTTACCACTTGTACAGGTGATATCTGTTTCTTTTTCATTGTTGTTTAGTAATTAAATTTCTATAATAAAAATAACAGCATTAATAATAATGGTACTATTTCTTCAGATTTAACTTTATACTGTTTGCTGTAGCAATGCAAACAAGATCAACAGTTAGTTTGGCAAAGTAAAACAATTGTGTTGTTTTTTTTGTTTTTTGTTTGTTTTTTTTTTGTTTTTTTTCGCAGTACAAAGGTGGCCAGTTATTTTTACTGCTTCTGCTAGTGGATGCTTTATGCTCTCTTTTTTTCTCTCTCTCTCTCTCTCTCTCTCTCCTCCCATCTGTTATAGTCAGTTACTAGAAGAATATCTCTATTCATATGTCATTTCTTTCTCAACTTCATCTGTCTGACAAGAACCAAAGGAAGATGGAGCATCTATTTTGAAATAACTAGAGAATAATGTGTTATTTGTGCTAAACCATCTTTCTTTCTTGCTTATCTGTCCTAAATTTCTGCATTGCAAATATAACTTATGTAAAACTCTCAATTATTAGTTATTTTGAAGGCTTCCAGAAAATTAGTAGTAAAAATGTTTTTGAAGATTTGAAGTTTGGAAATGGCTTTGACAATTTTTTTAGCAATTGCCACAAGGATGTCTTGTTGAAACACAGCTCCCAATTAGAAATGGAATTTTGATCATATATTTTCATAGAAATACTGCTGTTGCTGATTTTTTTTTCTGGCATTTATATTGAAATATTTAAAAAATTCTGTATGCTTTAATATCTACCAACTTGGGAATAAGATCAAAACTGCTGCGTTAGAATTCAAATAGTTTTACAGATTTTTCAATTCCTTCTGTTAGAGCTCTAAATCTTTTTTCTTCTTTTCTTCTATTCTCTCCACTCTCTTTTTTTCATTCCTCTCCCTCTAACTTTCACTATCACCATTTTCTTCTGTATACATCTTCCTCTTTCTCTATCACACTTTATTTTTTCTTCTCTCTCTCACTCTCTCTCGTAATTTCCCTAATGCTTGTTACTATGGTGGACCTGCTAATGTCAACAGTGTCATGTTAAGCATTTTTCTGTAAACTGTTAGTCCTACTTCTCATGAGTTTGTTCTTTAAGTTCCTTTGCCTTGAAATGCCTTGGTCATTTTTCCTTATTAGCCTCATAACTAGGCAGTGCTTTCTATATTCATTCCATTACTTGAGATTATGGACACCAGCATCACTGTAAATGTTACTCATAGAATATGCTGAGGTAAATTAAGTTGTGTGTGTGTGTGTGTGTGTGTGTGTGTGTGTGCGCACGATTTTAGCAGCATCTGTACCAATAATACCTCCCAGTTGAGTAGCTGAATGGAATGTTCAGTTTTTATGGTGCCATTTCATGAGATAGCAGTATTTTATTTTGGTTTCTTTTAAGTCTTTAGTTTGACTATTATTGTGTTCTTTTACCTAGAAAACATTGGGTAGGAGTGAGAGAGAACACACACACAACCTGATAAATTGACCATTTCGATTGCAGAAAAAATTTAAATTCTAGTCCAAGTACTTGTTTGGTCATCTATACATGAATAGGGAAAAACTATGTCCATGGAAAATGTCTTGCTTGAAAAA
>CAUZXS010003436.1:2500-60224 GCA_963585895.1 Sepioteuthis lessoniana
GCTTGAATTTTCATACAGCAACTCTGTGCCAATACAGGATCTAGCCCTGAGGACCTGCCAGAAGCGATGAACGATAGTGAAGAGTGGAGAGAGAGGGTTAGGGATATCCATGCTGGTGGTACAACTAGATGATGATGATCATTGCTATCTAACACCAATAGTTTTTTTTGCACACATTTAAAAGTTTCAAGTATTGCTACATGTAGTCGACTAATGTTAATGAAAATAACACAAATAACATGAGAGCTACAAAAATTGAGATGTTTTATTCTTGGATAGGTATGAAAACAAAGAAATGAAATTGCTCTTGTGTTAAGTCACTGTGGGTAGCAGTGAATTTTTAGTCAGCATGTGAAGTTGATAGGTTGTCATCCAAGTTGACAGTCGTAACTTGATACGGTTCGTTCGTCAGTCAAATAAGTACAGCTGCTATGAGATCATGATGCTGTTGTATCCATCTTGCCTGGGTGATAAGTAAACTGTTCTCACATTCTTTTGAAGATTTTTTGACTTTATGGTATTTGCGAGAATCCCGCACATGCGTGTTAGCTCCACAAATTCCAAACGAAGAATGTGACTGTATCTTTAGCACACCCGATTGGTCAAAAAATATGGTTGAGTGTTATGATTTTTCAGTAGGGTTTTTCCCCCAATTCTTGAATTATCTACAACACGCCTGTAGGCTATTTTTGTTTTAGGTTTACAATTGCACCAAAATTGATCCATTTTTTTTCTAAAACTTTCTTTTATAAGGAAATTGCATCATTTCCTATACTATGTAACACTAACAGTTCAATTCAACATCAGTCATTTGTTTGCACCCAGTATTTATGAGGGGAAATAGTTTTAACCTCATTATAATAAGTAAACCTATTGGGCTTATATTGTTTTTCCCTTTTCTTCAGTTTCAGTGTCTGCTCTCCTTCTCCGTTAGATGACTGAGTGCCAAGTTTTCCATAAATGTTAGAAAGGTTTTGGATTTTTTTACCATATATGTATATTTTATTCCTTCTTCAAATCATTTTTGACTAGTTTGCTTTTTAAGATTGTGAGTGTGTGCGAGGGGACAATGTACATACTACCAAGCATTTTAAGATGTCCTTTTTTTTGTAAATATTTTTCACTTTTCCTTCGCTCATCACTAGGGATTTGTTTTTATTAACTGAAATTCACTCATTATATGCACCCACAATATGTTTATGCACTGGACTAGTTACAAATCTAAAAGAATGAGTGACGAATTTTAGTGATTGTAGTTTGAAAAATTAAAGAACAAAAGAAATATCATAGCCACAGCAATGATGAAATAAATTAGGTCAGTGAATGAGACAAGTTACATTAATGATGAGGATCAGCACATTTCTTGGTTATGAATATCACTTTTTGCTTGTAATGGTGAAGATTTAAAGATCAGAAGACTTCAAATTTGAAAATTTGGCAATTAAAAGACAAGAAGTTTTACCTCTGTCGATATCAATAATGGAATTAACAAAGCATATTATTTGTGCAACTTCATCTATTCATCTTATTAACATATGTTTCTCATCTGTGTGAGTGTGTATATATATATATATATATATATATATGTATCTAAGATCAAAGCGATGACAACCACTTGGGTGTATGGAGTTTAACAATTTATATCAACTACTTTGAATCTTTAAATTCAGCAAACCTAAAAATAATTTTCTGATTAATCTTTTTTTAATTGTGTTATTTTTCTGAACTCTCAAATTGATTTGTTGAAATGATATTTTGCCCTTCTGTTTAAAGTGACTTATAATAAAAGAAAACTTTTTAAAAGTATTTAGTGATTTAATCTTTAACTACGTTTCTCCCCCCCCCCGACACCACATTGTCTCAAATAGATAATGGTTAGGTTTCTTGTCAGATGCTTCTTTATAGGGAGAATGCGGGACAATGACGGCACTGGACAATTTTTGCTTTTACTCTAAAAGATACTTGCTCCCTGCTGGACAACTCATATTAAACCGACTTTGTCTTACATTGATAATTCTATTTCTGTTTAGATATAAAATACAAATACTGCAGATCTCCTCTAAGAGTTTCTGTATTATGGTAATATTTCATGTATTGAAATTGTCAATGATTAAAAGGCAAACTACTTATCAGGAAGAACATTAGTCACACAGGTGCCTTTATCAAATTGAAAAACTAAGAGAGAAAATTCAGCTTATTTATAGAGTTTTAGATAAATATAGAGAGAGCTGAGGTAGCCATTTAATTTGGAAGGATTCCTAATACAACTTTGATATCAACCCTGGTTAATTTTTGAAAATTAAAACTCATTTAATAGAAGTTTTATTAGGTATAAAGTTCATAAAATGACCTTAGACAAATATGTATATTGCTAGTAAGGTGTAGTAGAAATGTTTATTGAAATCACTCACCATCTCTCTCTCCATATATACTAAATAGTAAAAAGTATTGTTTTTGAATATTTTCTTGCCTACAGAAACTAACAGAAGAGGGAATGAAATAAAGTTAACCTTTTCAAGCCTTGAGCTGACAAAAAACACTCAAAAATTATGTCTGTGCCCAAAGGTCAAAACTTCTGAGAACATCTAAAAATAACTGTCAATAACTGCATTGGCTGTATGAAAAGAAAGTTTCAAGATTTTGCATATTTACTTGCAGTGTTGGCTTAATGGTAATATTAGTGCATTGACTAGTTTTTATAATGAAAAGTTATAGGAAAGCTCATGAACTGATCTAAACCCACCTTTTTCTTTAATGATGAAGTGTTCCATATGTTGGAAATATTTTTTCCTGGTATGGTAAATAAAACTTTCAGAGAAATTTCTCTCTTGACAACACCTACCCATGCCTTAAAAGGGTAAAGTTCTGGATTTATTCCATGGTACTCAAAATACCTCAAAAGGAGAATGTTAACAAGGATGAAGTACTTTTGAAATTGCCCCCAGAGGTGTTTGCTTTCTGTGGATCAAAGCCTACAAGAAACCAACTTTGCATCACTTTCTGGCTTCGGCAAGGAGCTAGATGAATACATTTTACACTGACAGCACCTACCTCTTTCTTAAAAGCTGTAAGATTTGAGTTTATTCTCCAGAAGCTAAAGTGACCCAAAAGGGTAGTGTTGATAGAGCTAAGATATTTTTTAAAATGATCTTATCTCTTTTAGGACCAAGAGAAAAATTGTCCTCTCCCATCTTCATTCTTCCTAATTATGGTACCTAAGGCAATAAGCCCAACCCTTAGCCTTACAGATAATGGGGGTAAAAGTGGTTTAGGATTAAGTTAGCTATGAAACTTATCTGCTTTCAAAATGGCTAAACTCACTTTAAATAAAAAGTCAAATATTTTGTTAAATCAATTTTAGTTTTTAGAAAAATGAAATAATTAAAAAAGATTTCTAAGAAAATTAGTTTTTAGTATATATTGAATTTCACAAATCATGGAAGTAAATTGTAAAACTGTACATTCTTGCGGTTATCATTGGTATGTTTTCTCTCTCCCCATATATATATATATATATATATATGACGGGAGAACCATCAATATCTCAGATAGTTGAAGAAGTTGCTTAGATAATGAACTTTAACTTCATTATTGATGTAGAAAGTATTGAAATTTCCAGTCCTTTCATCACTTAATGTTAAAATTTGCTGTCCTCTGCACTTCACATTTATTGTAAAACAAGTAAAAACTGATATTTATAATACAAAATACATACAAATGTGGCACTGGGCCAAAAACTGAAATGCTGGTCTTCACAGTCTCATTATCAATGTAACTAGTCTCATTCACTGACTTAATCATACCTCATTATTCCTTTTAACTTAATATCGTCTTAATTTGAAAATCTTTCATTCTACACTCACCAAAATATTAATCCCATTAGAGTTGAAACTGGTCCAATATATAAACATATTGTGGGCGAGTATAATGAATGAACTTTTATTTATAAAAACAAATCCCTAATGATGTGTGAAAGAAAAAGGAAAAATATTTACATTAAAAAAATGACATTGAAATGCCCAAGTAGTATTGACCCTACCTTCATGCAATATCAAAAATATTAGAAAAAGTTGCTCAGTTAAAAAATAGGTTATGAGAAAGAATTATATATGATACCTCTTCTCAAGAATTGAGCACTCCAGGTAGCCAATAACATATACTGAAAGATATACAAAAAATTCCTTCAGTCATGCAAAGAATGATGATGTCTCTCGGGTAAAATGTTTGACAGATATAGTCAGCTGCGTTTCGACCCCAGCTTGAAGCATCTCACTAGTCTAGCTATGATGAGATACAACAAAACAGTCAGTCCATGGATTACTATATAAATGGAAAAACATTTTTTTAAACTCTCACATCTTAAGAAAACTAGTCAGTCAGTCATAAAATGGGAAGCAGAGGAGACATAAAAAATGAAGTAGGGATGAAAAATGAGATAAGACCAAACAAAAGGCTAAAAACCCATTCTTATTACACAAGACTGGGTTGGCTACTCTTTTTGGGAATGCAATATCCTAGTCTTAACCTTTAACTTTCTAATGGAATTCAAAATCAGCTCCTTTTACCAGTGTGCTATATTCACTCACTTTTCATTGAATTCTTACAAGGAAAGCTGTCTCTTAACTCTAATCTTTACTTTTCAAAGCTAGTCAAGCTGTCATGTTTGTCACTTTGCATGACGTTATTTTTAACATAGTCCCATCAGGCAAGAGTTTCGTCCATATTCTTGGGTAAGGACACCAAGTCCACCTTAGCTATGATTGTCTCTAAACTATCTCCTAATTTTATAAACCCGTCTACTCTTGATTTCTAATGTTCTTAGCCCCACTAGCCTATCTAGACTGAGCTGTCCATGACTGAGTACCCATTTTTAGGCCTTCTCATCGCTTATCCCAAACCAATAAGCTTCACTATGAAAATTTGGATCACCTTAAAGATCTACTTAACTTGCCTAACTAATTTTTACTCAATCAAACATGAAAACTGGCTAGCATTTAAGCTAAGTCCATTCTATCATTTTAAGATGTTCATTTTTAAAATTTGACAACCAGAGTCTTTTGATAAATGGAAGAAAGTTTTTTGCATCCAAGTCTGTGTTAGTGGCTCCTTACCACCAGTTTGTCCTGGAATCAAAGACAGTATTCAAATCACTGACTAAAATTAATCAGGACTTGATTGATCTATGGAAAAAGTTTGTAACCTTAGTCTAGGAGATTATATATATATATATATATATATATATATATATATATATATATATATATAGTACAATTTGATGGAGACTCAAACTCGGTTAAGTTGTCATAATAAATTTATTTCGGCAGAGAATATTACTATACTCTCCGTCTCGTCAGATGACTATTTACATGCTTCTCTCTCGTCACAGAGTAGCAAATGTGGAGTTACAGCTCGTATTCAGAAGATAAAATAAAAGAATAAAAAAATGAAAAAATAAAAATAAAATAAAAATAAGCATAAAAATAAAACTAAAAGTGGAAATCAGACTACAAATTATTTCATTCATAGGCGTGGGTAGAGGGGGTCAAAATGTTAGGTGTTAGAATGATTAAGAAACAAGAGAGGAATTAATCTACCGGTCAACCCCTCCCAATTTTGTGCTCTTGTAGGGTTTTTTTTTCTCTTTAGCAGGTGTGATTTTCCAAACAGACTAAGATTATATAACTAATGGCTATCTCATATATGATTTACATTTATTCCTAAAATGTCTGTTAATTAGCTCAGCTGTTGTCATCCTAGATATTCCTTTTGCTTTAAATTTGGACCGAGATAGTTAGATAAGATAAGGTAAAGACATTTTATATAGCTGTCAAGTGTTTTTAATTGACCCAAAAAATGGTCAAGGGGAATTAACTACTCCAGAGTCACAGGCCCTAATTTTGGGATTAAAATTCTACGTTCATCTGGCCCTGATCTATCTTTATCTCAGTGATATCCACTATCGAGCTGATCGCTATTAATTTCTAATACATCCTAATCATTGTCTTTGCGATTACATAAGGACTGGTGTTTCAAAGAAATATATATATATATATATATATATATATATATATATATATATCAAGTGTAACCAAAACACAGTTTCCAAGCAACAGCTTGCTCATTGACTTAATTTCAGATTGAGGAATATTTTATATATATTTATATGTATGTGCTTGTCTGAAAATTTTATATGAAATTTAAAATCATAGGAATAAAAGAACTCTATACTAAGATGATATAAAAGTTTAATTCTGGATAATGCAGTTTTTAGATATCAAATATTGTGATGACTTCTTAATATGTGGATTAAATGCTGAAGAAGAATGCTTTGATGGTCTGACAAATCTTTTGATATTAGTCCATATTTCCAAAACTTCAGTGTTGTTTGGTTTGGCAAACAAATACCAAGCAAATGATTTGCTGCTAATAATCCATTTGTTCTGGAAGCCATTTTAAAAACAAATATCAATACATTAAAATAATTATATTCATATGAGTGAAATGATTATATCTTATTTCTGAATTAAGTAGTACCGATTTCAACTGGCAGTATATTTTCTGACTCAGCATCAGGTCAATGACTTTAATATGAAGGTATTTATCTTAATTTGAAACTTTCCAAGATGGCTGATTTTTAAGAAGTTCTATTATTGCATAAAATGCCGAGCTGTCCTTTGAATGACTGGAATTTGTTGTGCATGTGGCCATGAGTATCAATGACAATAGGAACAACCTTGGTGCTGAGCTTCAACAAATAATTCAACATCATTATTATCAATCTATACAAGTTGTCCACACCAGTTTTAAATCGTGGGTTTTCACTGAAATCTGAATGACAACAAGTCTCCTCAGGTTTCTAAGAATCTTCTAAGTATTCTAATTGATCTTAATTTTGTTCTTCTGATCTTCTATTCCTAATGTTTCTTTTTCACGTATTTGAGAACATTCCAAAGGCAGTTGTTATCACCTTATTTTTTCCTGTTGCACAATTTTTCAGCTTTCATGCAAGATTTAGTTATTTTTCTAGCTTTTCATTTTCTTTTATTTTCATTCTATGGTCCACTGGAATAGTAAAGTCCACTAGATGGCAATGTTAAAGTCTTGTTACTTAACTCAAGGTCTGGTTTCTGGTTCGGATTTAATTAATCATTTGTATCTCAAAGTAGCAGAGAATTTTGTGCATCTCATTTTCAAGGACAGATTCTGGTTTGCGCATCAACCAATTGTCAGCTTAGCCAAATTTTAGTCCCTTGCACAGTTCACAGTGGTTCACATTTACTCTTGTATTCAATGTGTGAGTAGTTGGATGGCATGTCAAACACTGTAGGCTATTCAATGCCAAATCTCCTTTATAGATATATATTATATATATATGATTTGTAAACACATTTTGTTGATCACATTTTTAAATGAGCCTAGCTTATTCTTTTCTTCACAGTTAAATGGTTCCAAGTATTGCTATATATCACTAACAATTCAATTAACCATCAGCCACTTGTTTACAAACTGTTAAATGATCAAACAGTTCTATTTGACTCATAGATAGCACCCTATCAGGTGCTACAACTCTGGGCCAGAGTTGAACCGAGAGCAATACCAATGAAGGGGTTCTCCATATTCCCTACAGCTCTAATATTACTAGAACCTTACCATCAGATTGTTTAATGTAATATCCAGGACACTCATTGGTGTGAGGTTCTTGCCTCTCTGCAGAGATGCAGTCTGTGTATTCTACAGCCCCAGCTGACTGAGACCTTCAATTAATGAGTTTTATTAGATAATTCTATAAAGTTATATTAAATAATTTTCCTGCTTCTGAGACATATATAATTTACAATTCAATAACATAACTGAAAACATACTTTACATATAGTATTTTATCTTACATAAATTGTCTATAAATTTATCTTTTTATAACCCACTTTTTACTGTAGAAATAAACATAGTGGTAAAATCAAACTATTTATTTGGGAGGACTTTTAAGTTGAGGAACATTAATAATTTATCTGACTAAAATTGTACAAAAATAAAATATAGTAGCTCTTGACATAGGTAAGATAAATCAACAATAAACAAATGCCTTTTGGATGCCATTTAGAGGAGTTGCCAATGGTTGAGAGGAAAAAATAATTAAGAGAGTGACAAAGGAATCCAAGCTGTTTACATGCCTTAATGAGGATAAGGATACATCCAAATAGATTTTATAACAATAAACATTTTAGTTACAAACTTTGCCAACTGGAATATCTATCAGTTTTAAGATATCTTTAAAAAAATTCTTCAACTTCATCACAATTATCACATATGCAGAGCAAAATAAACAGAATAAAAGATAATATGATAACAGATATCAAAAAAGATTCTTTTTAACAGTTTTAGAGATATTTTGTAACTGAAATTGGTTACAAAGTATCTCTAAAACTTTTAATGTTAAAACATATTCACAACACATGGAAATGAAATAAATGAAAAAAACAATATCAGTATTTTTTCGGCATTTGGATATGTTTCTATAATAAAGAGGGGAAACATTACACAGGAAATAAAATAAATTTTCAAGTCCTGTTTCTTGACATTACAGATATATCCTCGTCATTAGTCAAGTCAAGCTGATAGCACCAAACCCATTGCCTCTCTCTCACCATTTGTCCCTTTAGTCTATCTCTACTGGCAAGTCCTCTAAATTGCATCCAGTGTCTGCACAGAGCTGATGTAAGTCTTTACTGGTTGGCCAACACTGGTGTATCCATGTAAAGGAAACCATTCTAGAATTTTGCTTATGAGTTTGCCTTTATTTCTGCCACAGTGCCCAGTATGTCACATTCATATTTCTTGGATAATTTTTGAAAAGAGAGGCAAGTAGCCAAACAGCCGCTGTTTTGCAGTGTGCTGTTTCCAGGATTCCTTCAAAACTGTACATAGTATTCTTGTGTAATTCCCATATATATATATATATATATGCACACACACTGTGAAAAAATATATTGCTGAACTTTTTTTAGTTTCATTTAATTATAATATAAACACTTTAGAGTTTAGCCACCAATTGCATCTGAATAAAATAAACAGAGATGGTGATTACAATTACTAAAAGTTATGAATAGGTAAGACGTGGGCTGCTATGGAGAAGTTTACAATTATAGAAAAAGCTGATCCTTTTGATAAAATAAGATAAAAACCAGAATTCTTACACACTGTAGCCATGTCAGAACTACTTCATGGATGCACCACTTGTATTTTAATGAAACACCTACAGAAAAAGCAAAGCTAGCTGTTTTGAACAAATCCTGGAAGCAGCACCCAACAAAACATAAGCTATGTGGCCACTTACCTCCCATCTTTCAAACTTTCCAGGTAAGACGAACAAGAGATATAAGGTATAGCCTGAGAAGTAAGGACAAACTCATAAGGAGCATTTTTCTATGGACTCAAATACTAGTGTTGGCTGACCAGCAAAAACTTTCAGTTACCAGCTGTGTGTGGACATCAAATGACGTATACAGGACTTGCCAAGAGCCATTACCAATAGGAACAAATAGTCAGAGAGAGAGAGTCAAGCAATAAGTACGAAATGATATAAAGTAAAAACAGATTAGATACTGACTTGTAATTCTTTTTGCCCTTTTGTTCCAAGAGGTTAACAATTTAACCTTTCAAAAAACTTGATTAATGCCAATCTGATTTACATCCAACAAGATTGAAACATCATTTTTACCTCTTCAAGTTAACCAAATAATAATTACTTGCAATTATCTTATTTTTTCAGAGTTATTCCTGTCATCTTGCAGACATTATCTCTCATTTATATTAATAATTGTTTATATCATTAATCTTTCCTATGAAAACTGATCCAGAAAGACATTTAATAGGTTGTTGTCTTCAGGGGATGAAGACAGTTACCAAAAATCTCCACTCAACAGCAACCAGTACATTCAATATGACAACACAATTTGATTGTCTGACAATAAAAAATAGTTAATGTCTCATTTTTCTTTGATAAGTGTCTGCTGCTTCTAATAACTAGGTCCTTGTTGGCTTATTTAATCATTCCCAACTGGATAACCAAACTTCTCTTTGTCTATCTGAGCCAATTAGCTATGTGACCAAAATCTTTCTTCCAATTAGTCAGATTTCATTATACACAGATATCATTTATTATTTTTGATTAAGTTGTAATCTAGAATTTTATAGCTTTATGTAATGGAACTAAACACAAACAAATCATACACTTGTACAAGATCTGAAAGAAATACCTTCTGTTTATTTCAACAGAAACTACATCAGATACAGAGATCTTGCTAATTCTTCTTGATCACAGGCTAAAATGCATAACCAATGGTAGTGACCACATGAACAAATATTGTTTTGTATGTATATACCAATCCCCTCCTCCACAATCAGGATATGACATATGGTCAATTTTTAAGAAAAGTACAGCTGTTTTGAATTCATAGTTTTCTTTCTCTAAGAGTGGTTACCATCCCAAAGCTAGCAAACACAATCTGCCTTACACTTTACTCATAGCTGGAAAGTGAACAGATGGAATAATACATTTCCCTGTGCCGCTAGCACAAAATGAAACAACCTCATCCAGAATTTGACTGTGACTTACTTCATTTCCAAGAAAGATAACTGTTACGCTGAGTGCTCCTCCAACATTACCGTTTGAGTAGCGGAAAACTTGCTTTATCTAATGATGTTACCACCCTGTCTGTGAGACTGAGAATATGCTTAATGTATTCAATGCAGAGGAGTAAGATACCCCCTAAAAAGAGGAGTATCATGGATACAGCACTAAACTTTATCTGATAGTAAGACTCCAGTTCAAGAGATCTGGAGACTGTGGAGTACCTCTTCATTGCTATTACTCTCAGTCCCACTCTAACCTGAAGTGGTTGTACTTGTTAAAGTCCCATCTATGAGTAAAATAGATGTTTGAAAATTATTCATATTTGATTGGACCATATACAAAAAGAAAAAAATTCCTCAGAAAGAATGTTACAAAAAATGTAGATATGAATGTACAATGTACATGATTCCCTAACTTCTAGCGATAAATTAACCCCAGACAGGTTCCAATATCATTAAAATTAACCAATCAGTCCCATGATATTATGATCCCCATATCTATAATAGTTTCCATGGAATGAATTAGAAGCATCATTTGAGTGTATGTGTGAGTATTTAGTATCATTTGATACAGCTATAGAATTCTTGAGTAAAACTCAATCAAAATAAATTATTAGTACAGATAAAAATTTGCTCCATCAAATGGTGTTGTCATGCTCACCACATCTGTTGTTGCAGTTGCCACAGAAATGAATCAGAGGGATCACTTTTTAAGCATCATCATACAATACCATGTTCCTGTGCTAAAAATATACTCAATGTATTTGTTTATCTAACCCCTCTGCCACAATCCTGATGAGACACAAGGTTTATTTTTTTAGTATAATGCTGGTTTAAATTCAATTTTTTTTTCTCCTAGTTTGGTTGGTTGTCATACCAAATGTAAAGAACCCAGTCTGCCTTGCTAGTTACCCTTAGCCTGAAGAAGAACAGATTCATGCTTTTCTGAATTGCATTAGTTGAAGTGAAATGCAAACATCTTTATCCAGAATTTGAACTTGGGTTGCCAATTTCAGTTCCCACAACTATAACCATCTTTCTAAGCATGCTTCCTTTCAATCTCACTGGATGTGGAGGGAGCACCTGTTCAATTGAAAATATGAACCTGTGGGACAACCAACACAGTTAATTTGTTATCATGGTGAATAGTTGTGTAGAACCAACAACACTTTCTGTTTGGGCTGATAACAGAAGAATGGTGTACTAATATGCTTTAAATTCTCCCAAAAATATTCATCTGTTTTGAAATTCAGAGATTTTTCCTTCTCTTAAGCCAGTTGCCCAACCAAGGCTAGAGAACTGAGTTTGTCCTATTTTACCCATGACTTGGAGGAGAAGAGAAGAAATAGGTTCTTATATTTTCCACTTTTTTTCCATAAAGCAAAATGCAAACTGCCTGTCCAGAATTTGAACTTGGGTCACTATGTCCATTTTCTAAAAAGTGAACCATTACACCACGTTCCTACACCTAATATATGCAGTGTAGTTCTGATTGTAAGTCAGTGAGGTTGGTACACAGATGGGTAATTCCATTATGTTATTGCTTGCCTAGAAACAATTCTGAAAAAGTTTTCAGTGGAAAAATGAATATCTCTGCATAAGTTTGGTGGTGGCCACAAAGGACTTTGAAATGCAGTCTGTTGATTGAACAGACATTAATTTTAAATGAAGACTGTTTATATTTGAATTTTATTTGGCAGTTATCCACTTTTGTATAAAATCTTACACATAGTAAATGTAGAATAAAACTGTTTTCTTCAAAGTTGTTTTATTTCCCTTAATTCTATTTCTTGAAATATCTATTTCTGTTTTGTTGCACTTATTAGTTTACTGTACATCTTTTTTTACTTATTAGACATAACAAATGTATTTTTATAAACAAATAATAGCATTTCCCTTAACTCAATTTCTACCTCAGTTTATTATATATAAATTTCTACTTGAACATCACCAACAGCTTAAAAAAAATTTTAAAAGACTAGCTATTCTTGAATTTCTTCAATACCACGGATGTTCATTTATACAGCAGTATTACAAGTCAGTGTTTACATATAAAAGCATTGACACTTCATGATCTTTCAAATCTGTAGTTTATGAATAAACACAGCAATAAAACAGCAATACCCTAAGTATAATGCTGTATCAAAAAATGAAATTGTAACAACCTGAGTACAGTCCACTTTTCATTGCCACAACAAACACAGTTATAAAACCAAACTTTATTTTTGTGAAGACTTAAGTTGATAAACATTAAGCATTTAGAAGCATAAAAACAGAGTTAATATACTCTAATAAGCAGAGTTTTGAGGTACACTTAACAAAAAATTATCACAGTTGGCAATGGAAGTTTAAATCCTAGATGAAGATATTTACATTTCACTTTGCACTAATACCATTGGAAAATGTATAAATTTATCTCTTTCCCCTCAATTTATAGGTCAATTGTAGGACATACTAGGTTTTCTAGCTTTGAAAAGGCAACTAGCCTAGGAAAAGAAAAACTGAATTCAAACTAGCCTTACTCCAATAACAATTGACCTTGTGGCACATCCTGCTAACGGAAGAAGGATTAGGTATATTCATACAACAAGACTTTGAACTCAGTTGATCATTAGCAACTCCCATTTAGTTAACTATTCATTATCACACATTTAATTATTCATTTCTTTTGGGATAAGGTCTATGGTCTACTAATGGCAATTGCTCTTACAACAAATGCAGACATGATTTTTCAGGGAGCAGAAAAAAGTGATGGGCAAAAGTTCATAAAAAAAGAATCATAACAAAAAAAGGTAAAGCCGAAAAAGTTATGATAAATAAAGTAAAGAATTATGATACCAAAAGATGCAAGCATAATTGAAATCTGTTCTTTAGAGTAGCTAGACGGCAATTACACAAGAACGCTCCGAGCAATCTTGAAAAAGTCCTGGCGGCAACACCCCACGAGGCACCAACTATATGGCCACCTGCCCCCATCATGAAAACTATCCAAGTTAGATGAACCAGACATGCAGGATACTGCTGGAGAAAGTAGTTTAATGTTAATTACCAATAGAATACAAAACGGCTGGAGAAGAAGAAGAAAGAAAGAAGCTAGACGGTAACTACACAAGAATGTTGCAGGCAATATTAAACAAGTCCTGGCGGCAACACCCCACAAGGCACCAACTATATGGCCACCTGCCTTCCATCACAAAAACTATCCAAGTTTGGTGAACCAGGCATGCAGGACACTGCTGGAGGAGCAGGGACGAGCTCATAAGTGATGTACTCCTATGGACCCCCACATATGGCCAGGCAAAAGCAGGACGACCAGCTCGAACATACATTCAGTAGCTATGTGAGGATACAGGATGTAGCCCTGAAGACCTGCCAGAGACGATGAACGATAAGGAGAAGTGGCGAGAGAGGGTCAGGGATATCCGTGCTAGCAGCATGACATGATGATGATTTATGTTATGGAGAAGCAAATTAACTACTATGCTATATGACTCCTTTTTCCAAAAAGGAGTATAACATTTGGGAACATAGAAAACCTATATAGACTGAAATCTCAGACAGCTGAATCAACTCATTCTTATAAAAAGAAAAGAAAAAAAAAAGAATGCACTTTTAAAATATGAAATATATCTTTAACTTATTCTTTAAATATTTCAAATGTTTTTCCTTTAAATATACTCTCATTTTCTGCTATGATCTAAAAATTATCCATGATGACAAACTTTCAACATTATAATTCTACACTATTAGTTGCTTTTATGCTGACAAAATTTAAAGTGGAGATTTGTATGATACTTCTAGGAATTAAAAATGAATTTTTTTTTATTTGTTGCGATCAAAAGAAGTTTGTTCTAGTATTTGAGCATTGAGCGTATCAACCTTTAAACTCATTCTTTTTGCATTGCCTAAGATTTTCACATCGGTCTTCCTTACCTTTGCTCTCTTTGGTTTGATTTACTTTCATCTTTGTCACAGGATGTTATATTTTTCCTATAAACTCCCCACTCCCTTCTTGGTCTCCATCCAGTATTTTTTTTTAGGACACAATTCTCACAATAGTTTATTCTTCTCCTAGATATCTTTTGGGAGGCTTTGATGTTTGGTCGTTGGGTGTAATACAAAACTAAGCAATAGATTTGTGACAGAAAAGCTAAGTATCATGATTAATCCATCGAGCATGCCAGAAAAGGAGAATATTTTAAAAGGAAAATGAATTCAGAACTTTTTTTAAAAAAAAGTAGAATTAAAAACTTTGGTTTCACGTTTGACAAATATGGTATTTCTTTTTTTCTAATTTTTTTTGCATTTTTTAATTATTCATGCTTTTCTGTTCCAAATGTTCTGGAAAAAAGAATTTTTATTGCAGAAATACTCATGTTGTTAAAATATATTTAGTGTGATTGCCTAAGATAATCATTCTATTCTCTGCAGAAAAAAAAAGAATTATTCTCTTTTCTATTCCATAAAAAAAACTGAGAAATAGGTTTCAAAATTGGCCAATCCAATTAAATGCTTGTTTCACTAGAAGAGGAAAATTATATGTTTTGTCTTATAGTACTAAGTCTTTAATACTAAACTGCAATGTCATCAGTCCAGTCATACTTAGAGAAATTTCAAATTTATGACAAGCATCTTTTTCAAAAATAGAATACTCATTTTTTAAGGCAGGGCTGCTTAGAACTAGTTTAATTATAGAGTCTGGATATCATGTGTTCATCCCTTGAACAATACTTTTCCTTTGCATTTTATTTCAACACCAGTATTTACCCAACCTTCCACCACAAGCAGGTATGACAAAAGATCAATTTTTAAATAAGGTATAGTTGGTTTGAATTCAGAGTTTTCCTTTCTCCGGGATTGGTTGCCTAACCAAGGGAAAAGAACCCAGTCTTTTCAACTATTTACACATTGTTGGGGGAAGAACAAATTGATCCCTGGCTTTCTCAAGTTATACAGCCACCTACCACCCACCACAAAAACTATTCAAGTTAGACGAACCAGACATATGGAACACTGCTGGAGAAGCAAGGACAAACTCATAAGCAACATACTCCTGGGGACCACTTCACGTGGACGAGCAAAGGCAGGACAACCAGTTAGAACCTTTATACAACAGCTCTGTGCCAATACAGGATATAGCCTTGAAGACCGCCCTGGAGCAATGGACGATAGAGACAGGTAGCGAGAGAGAGTCAGGAAGATCCATGCTGGCAGTGTGACATGATAATGATGGAATGTAATCATGTCAAAGATTTGAACTTGGGTTGATAATTCCATTTCCTACCGTGATAACTTAGAGTAGTTCCACTTTATTTCCAATTCAAACCAACCAATCATTGTGTGGGAAATGTCTTCATCAATTTGGAGAAATGAGAAACCATAGCACCAATTAATTTTTTTTTCCTGTGACAAATGTGAAAGCAGATCCATCCAAAGAGGGAAAAGGTAATGTAAAAGGTAGTGTCTCAAAGCCCCGAGAGGTGGACTAAGCAACAGGCTTCCAAAAATACAACTATGCCAACCTTTTTCAGGATTTCAACTGATCTAAACTCTCTTTTCATGGCCATGTGACTTCTTTCACCTAATAAGTGAATAGCTCTTTACAAGACTTTATTTCATCATAGTTTTCATATTCATATAACTTGCCAGTCACTATTTTCAAATGTGTTGACTCTGGGGCCAAATCCATTATAAGTTTTTGCATTCAGTGTCATACCGTTTTAAAGCTAAGATCTTTTCTCAATGGTCTTTTAAAATATCAAATAACAACTGATGGGAATCAAGTTTTAAACTTTATTTCTAAGGACAAGTCACAGCCTTTAAAATGCTTAAAGGAATTTTGGGGTTGAATGGTCAACTAGTTTCATTTCTTTTAACTTCAAGAATTCTTTGACCATTTTCATCAGCAAAGAGTCTCGGCTTGAACTAATTCATCAAAATTGCCTTTGCTATTATGATATCAAAAACACAAGCTATAACAAAATAATTATGCTACTGTGATATACATATAAAACCATACACACAGAGACAGAAACAGACAACACACACACACATATATATATTATGAGTTATCTAAAATGTAACATGCAACTATTTACTAATCCAACAAACATAAAATATAGTCCCAATGTCATCAGCACTGCTATATTTCTTTTTCAATGTAGGTGCTACTGATATTGATGCACAAATTTTTGAGGCCACAAATTTTGTGATATATCTATGGAACCTGATCTTTCATAGTCAGTCATCTATGAAATCATCCACACTATCTCAAAGCAATTTATTGAACAACAATTTACTTGATGAAACATTATTCAAGGAAGGTATTTATATGCTTGTGTACTAATGGACCACATGCATCATGCTCAATGACTGCATGGAAAAATAGCAGTTTAAGGCAAGTAACATGTCCTGACAAACAGGACAACTCATGCATATTGGTTTACTTTGGTTATTGGTTAATGACATATAAACTAATATGAGTTGTTTAACGCCAAACCATTTTTTGTATATAATTTTTATAAGTAAATAGTTTGTACATGAATATTTTTGTTTTTGAATGAATTGTTTGAGCATGAGATAAAGGTTTGTAGTTAAATTTAGTTTCACTGGCATATTCTTTATTGATAGTCTATTTTTTTTTTTTAGATTTGTCTGCTAGATTGAGATTTGCAATTATGTTGTCAGTTTTTACTTCAATTATTCTATTCAGGATTTTGATTGGTCCAAGGGAGTTTCATGGTTTTTGTTTGTATGGTTTTGTTTAATTATTGCTTTTGATGATTTTGACTGGCTCATTGGTCTAGTGGGTAGAGTGTTCGCCAATGGTCCAGGAGACCTGGGTTCAATCCCAGGTTGAGTCACACCAAAGACTTAAAAAAATGGTACTTGATAACTGCTTGCTTAACACTCAATAATATAAGGTGCGTATCAAGGGTAAAGTGGAACAATCCAGGGAAAGGAGTAGTGCCCTCCTCTATACCTCCGTGTGGTAGTTATAGAAAAGGGAGCCTTCTGGTCGCCCTTGACTACAATAGCCAACTTATTTTATTCTTAATGCTGAGGAGGATCGATATTTTTGCTCTGTGGTTGGTTTGGTATGGTTTATTTTGGATTAGGAGAGGTAGGTTTGTGGTTGGCTGTAAGAGTTAGAATGGGTTCTTATTTTAATTTTTGCTTTGGAGTTTAGTTTGGTTTGGTTTGGTTTGTTTGGTTTTATGGCATATCAACCTTTGTAGGTTATTTAATGCCAAATCCATTTTTATATAAATAATCTGTTCTATTGAAAACAGTTCAGTTTAGCATAAGTACACAGTTTAATTGTCAAAAACATTTCCATTTCAAACTATTCAAGCAGTTATATGTAATAATTCAGTTAAGTGTAATTACACTTTTAATGTCTAAAAACAGTTCTATTTCAAATAATTCAGTTAAGCATAAGCACGCAGTTTAAATGTAAGTACGGTTTAATTGTCAAAATCGTTTCTATTTCAAGCAAATTAGTTAACTCAATTCATTTTAGCATAAGTATGCTGTTAGTTCTATTTAACCCATAGATAGGGCCCTATCAGGTGCTACCACTCTGGGGCCAGAGTGGACCTGGGAGTGATGGCAATGAAGGGGTACTCCGCATTCTCCAAAGCTCCAGCACTGCTAGAACCTCACCATCAGATTGTTTAGTGTCATATCCAGGACACTCATTGGTGGGGGGTCTTACCCCTCTGCAGAGGTGCAGTCAGTGTATTCTACAGCCCCTGCTGACTGGGCAATACACAGATTTAAATGTCAGACAGTTTTATTTCAGATAATTCAGTTCACCATAAGTACACAGTTTAGACGTCAAAACAGTTCTGTTTCGAGCAATTCAGTTCAGCACTAGTACACAGTTCCAATGTCAAAACAGTTCTATTTTAAACAATTCAGTTTAGCATTAATACGCAGTTTAAATGCAACAATCGGTATAGTGAAAGAAGCATGTAGTTCTATTTAACCCATAGATAGGACCCTTATCAGGTGCTACCACTCCGGGCCTGAGTGGACCTGGGAGCAATGGCAATGAAGGGGTACTCCGCATTCCCCAAAGCTCCAGCAGTGCTGGAACCGCACCATCAGATTGTTTAGTGTCATATCCAGGACACTTGTTGGGGGGGGGGGTCTTACCCCTCTGCAGAGAAGCAGTCGGTGTATTCTACAGCCCCAGCCAACTGGGCAATTTGGAGTTTAGTTTTAAATTTTTGAAATGGGTTTTTCCAGAATGATCTGTTTTTGGAATTGATCTGTGATATTCCTTTTACGATATTTGGTTTAGATAGAGATTTCGGGTTGTCTACGGATACTTTTGGGGCTGTGGTATGGGTGTTTGTTGTGAGTTCTTTTTTTTTTTTAATCTGTGGTTCTGTTTGACAGATTTAACTGTTTTTGAAATTTTTGCCAATCATTCGGTTACATTTGCTCTGGTTTTTCAATGAGAGCTCTGTATTTATCTGGTTGATTATTATTGCTGCTGATTGGACTTGCCATCTGTACTATCTTAGTGTAGGTGTCAACTTTTATATAGGATTTCACTATATGCATTTTCTTTTTTAAGTAGAGGAATTATAATTGCCATGACCAGAAAATCCAGCAAACATTTATGCACGACATACAGAAGCACAGGACTGCTGTTTCAACCTTGTTTGGTCTCATCAGCAGTGTATACCATGATCTCCACCACTAGAGATCAAACCAGAGACTACAGAGAGCAGAGTCGAAACTCTACAACTGAGCTACCAATCCATATTGCAATAAAGTGACACCAAATTAACTAGACATGGCAATTACACGGCCAATTAACCAGAATGTGTCTTGCAAGTAACATCCGTACTCTTGACTGAGGACACAGTCACCTCCAGGGCCACGTCCTCCCAAGAGGATTGTAAATACACATCCGCATAATTATTATGACCTCAAGGGCATGGATATAAATATACATTTTCTTTTTTAAGTAGAGGAATTATATTGTGAATTGAATAACCATGAAGGTAACCGTATCCTCAGTAAAGAGCTAAAGAGTAAGAGCTAAAGTGGAGTGGTGTAAGTCCCATGTTCACATTACCTTCATCAAAGACTGCTCAGCCACCAGGATCCTGTCCTCAGACATTAGAGATCACCACCCATCATCAACAAATAGTACTATTGAGGGGATCTACCCCTTTCCCATGGTGCAACCTCTAAAGCAGTCATACATATTCATAAACAATATTAATTCAAGGACTCAAACCTGTGTATGTATTCAAATCTCACTACAAATGGCTGCTTTCAAGTAAGCTATTTGAAGCAGACCATTCTTTTTGCTTTGAGTAAGAGAAAATCTTCTCAACATAAGCTTGATGTTTTATTTGTATAGTAATAAACATGTTGGTTTTGTAAATGTGTTAAATTTTTGGACATCCTTCATGATGATTTAGTAGAAGGACAGTCTTTATGAAATAAGATTTTGTGCAAAGTTGTAATAAAAAGAAATCAAATATTAATATATCCTAAATAACGATAATAAAAAAACTAATTTTATAATTAATAATAAATAATAATACATGTTAAAATTCTGTCCTTGTGCTAAACAGAACTAAACTTATTAATGCTAAAATGAAGAGAATATAAATATATGTACATGATCTGCATGAGATTCTTACTTTCAAAAAAAAGTGAAAATAATGTTTGGCTCTTGATTACTATATGTTTGTTGATGATAAGTTTGGGAAAACAATTATTTTATAGCCAGTACTTGGAATAGATCACCAGCTCAATCATCACTTCACATCAAGTAGATTATATTTGCAAAAACTTGCAGATTATTTCT
This sequence comes from Sepioteuthis lessoniana, assembly GCA_963585895.1. Classification (NCBI taxonomy): domain Eukaryota; kingdom Metazoa; phylum Mollusca; class Cephalopoda; order Myopsida; family Loliginidae; genus Sepioteuthis; species Sepioteuthis lessoniana. Next base: position 22,968 of record CAUZXS010003436.1, read on the forward strand.
ATTACAGGTAGATTTGAATTTGTCATGAAACATGCTTAGCATACCTTTCCTACATAAAACATTGTATAAAACAGTAAATTCAGCAGCCTTCCATCAATTGCTCTAACCCTCGGGCTAAATAATGTGTCTTTGTTGTTTTTCTTAGCACGATGTTTCCAATTGGTAAATTTCCTCTTGCCTTAAGGCATAATGTTCAGATAATTTCTCCTTGCAGCCATTTGCATTACTCTTTCATATCATAAAATTTTCTCTTATCTTGTGTCAGGCAATTTTCTTATTTAACTCACCAGCAAAGTGGAAACAGTATAAAAAAAAAATAATGAAAATCAGAAATAAATAAATTGGTAAAGCAAAAATAAGTTTAGGAAAAATAATATTTTGTACACACAATAAAAAGAAAAGGAAAAGAGACAGATGTAATGTAACATCTATCATTATAGGAAATCCACAAGCCAAGATCAAATACTAAAAAGGCTGTTTGCACTTCACTTCATGCAAATGCCTTTGGGAAAGGCATGAATCCATACCTTTTCCTTCCAGCAATGAATAAATATATATACCAAACCATCTGCACAAGCAGGATATGACACAAGGTCAATTTTTTGAGCAAAGTTTTTCAGGTCTGAATTCAGATTTTTCCTTCTTGATCAGGTTCCATACAAAGGTCAAAGATTTCAATTTTCACAATGTTTTACCAATAGGTGAGTGAAGAATATCTAGATTCAAACCTTTCCCAAAGGTTTTAGCACTATTTGAAATGCAAATAGCCATGTCCAGGATTTTAACCTGGGTTGCCATGTTCATTTCCTACAAAAATAATGGTTACATAACAAGTGTCAATGAATAAACATTTGGGTTGACAAAGTTCTTTTAACCTTGATATAGCAACCAGTCAAGGAAAAGGTAAATGTCAAATTCAAACCAGCTGGACTCCATTTAAAAAATTAACGTTTGGAAATTAGTTCTTAACAGGGCAGCTCTTCCTATGATAAATCCTATCTCTGTTACTGGCTCAATATAACAATATACACATGAAAATTTTACTTTTTTATTTTCAAACATAGCCTGAACAAATTTTTTTATATACATTTACTTATAAGGATATATTTTAGTGTTGCTCGCCTGCAGTCAGGATTGAACCTGTAACCTCCAGATGATTGTCTCCATAGAAGCTTAGGGTTATAGGCATTGGTTCCCTAAGCTTCTAAGGAGACAATCATCTGGAGGTTGCCGGTTCAATCCTGACTGCAGGTGAGTAACAATACAGAAATACTCAACACTTGTACCCGGTTATGGCTAACAGAATAAGATCAGGCAACCCCCATGGATTCAATAAAGGACAGTTTGAAGTTCGGTGTAGGTTCCAGAGATTGACAAACACCTGAAGAAGGTCGGAGGACATATTGGCCAAAACCTTGTGGAAATAACAATAAAGATGAAGACAATACTATTTACCCAACCCCTCCGCTCAGGCAGGATATGACACAAGGTCAATTTTTAAGCAGAGTTTAACAGGTTTGAAATCAAAGTTTTTCTTCTCCTAGACTAGTTGCCTCACCAAGGATGAAGAAGCCAGTCTGCCCTACTATTTACCCATAGCTGGAGGGAGAATAATTGGATTCATACCTTTCCCAAGGGTATTAGTGCTATGTGAAATGCAATCAGTCTCATCTAGGATTTGAACTTGTGTCGCCATGTCCATTTCCTACGACGATAACCATTAAACCACGGCACCTCCATTATAAAGATGAAGACAAAAGTCTGAAAACTCTTAATGATAAAAATACATATTTGCTCCATAGAATCAAACAAAATCTGACCTGTTGAATACAAGCTCACCTCAGGACTGACAACTTGAGTTTTTAACTAGTTTTATTATTATCTTATTTTATATTTGAAATATATTGTGACATTGCTCTGCATTTTCATGCATAGAGCACTATAAAGATTTCATGGTTTAAAATACTTTTAGCTTTTAATTTTAATCATAATTGCATGTATATAAATAAAGCTATAAACAGAAATGCACAAAAACACGTGGAACTATAATATAATGTTTGCATAAATTAATTCAATAAGTTCAACAATTTAATATTTTATACAGTATTTGAAGGCAAAACCTAAATATACTATGGAATTTCTGGTATCTGCTTAGTGTTTATCCTTTTTGTTTTAGTATTTGCTATATCACTATATTCATTAGAATGAACAAAAGCTTTGACTTATGTCGTTAATAAATCTTGTTATATTATAGGTTATATAAAAACACACTCTCATACACACATATATATATATATATATATATATATATATATAGAGACACATATATATAATTTGTATATAATTTATGTATGCTATATATAATCTAACTGACAACCAAGTCATCAAATATAGGATGCTAAAAGTTTTCTCCATAACTTTGTTACATTCAAAAGATAATATGAATGTAGTTACTTGTTTCTTAGCAAAATTCAATAGAGCATAGAATAAATTTCGACTTGTATTGTGCAGAACCACAAAAAAGTTTTATAGTTTCTTTATTAAGTTTTGTGTCCTCCAGTCATCTTTCTTTAGCTAGTAAATATACACACATTCTATTGTATTCACCCATGGAGACAATGGCTACGTTTTTTTTTATTTGCCATGCCCAGTGTAGTTTATCCGCCAACACACTTCTAAACTCTGCTATAGACATCAAAGTATTGGCCACAATATATACTATGTTTGCCTTAGTGTGACACAAGGCCAAACACTCAATTAAATATTAAAGTAGGAATATTGGCTATAATTTTAAATGGCAGTGTATACTGAACTGTGCTGCTTTTATTGTTACCACATTTCAACCAAGCCCTTCAATAGCCTTCTTTAAGTACACAGTATATGAAGAAAAGGAGAAGTACTTGTCAATAGCAAGGAGAAGAAATGATAGCTAATATCTCAACAAGCAAAGCTTATTTCCAGAAGAAAAAGCAAGATAAACTATCCCATTCTCAGCTGTCAATATAAATAATTCAATACACACACATTTGTGTATGTATGCTGATTGATAGATTTTATGGTATATCAACCCCTCTAGAGGTTAAGGAATTCCATTCATTGAATGCTCACATTTACAGTTCTTGTATAGTTGTTTCTTTAGAATGTTTTTATGAGCTTACTATCCTATCAAATATGATGTTGGTTGGTTGGTTTGTTGGGTTTTATGGCATATCAACCTCTGTAGGTTATTTAACGCCAAATCCATTTTTATATAAATAATCTGTTCTATTGAAAACAGTTCAGTTTAGCATAAGTACACAGTTTAATAGTCAAAACATTTCCATTTCTAACAATTCAAGCAGTTGTATGTAACAATTCGGTTAAGTGTAAATACAGTTTTAATGTCAAAAAACAGTTCTATTTCAAATAATTCAGTTAAGCATAAGCACGCAGTTTAAATGTAAGTACAGTTTACTTGTAAAAAGCATTTCTATTTCAAACTATTCAATTTTACACAAACAATTCATTTTAGCATAAGTATGCTGTTAATTCTATTTAACCCATAGATAGGACTCTTATCAGGTGCTACCACTCCAGGCCAGAGTGGACCTGGGAGCAATGGCAATGAAGGGGTACTCCGCATTCCCCAAAGCTCCAGCATTGCAGGAACCTCACCATCAGATTGTTTAGTGTCATATCCAGGACACTCGTTAGGGGGGTCTTACCCCTCTGCAGAGGTGCAGTCAGTGTATTCTACAGCCCCAGCCAACTGGGAAATACACAGAGTTAAATGTCAAATAGTTTTATTTCAGATAATTCAGTTCACCATAAGTACACAGAAAACAGTTCTATTTCGAGCAATTCAGTTCAGCACTAGTACGCAGTTCCAATGTCAAAACAGTTCTATTTTAAACAATTCAGTTTAGCATAAATATGCAGTTTAAATGCAAAAATCAGTATAGTGAAAGAAGCACGTCGTTCTATTTAACCCATAGATAGGACCCTTATCAGGTGCTACCACACCGGGTCAGAGTGGACTTGGGAGCGATGGCAATGAAGGGGTACTCCACACTCCCCAAAGCTCCAGCATTGCTGGTACCTCACCATCAGATTGTTTAGTGTCATATCCAGGACACTTGTTGGGGGGGGTCTTACCCCCTCTGCAGAGAAGCAGTCGGTGTATTCTACAGCCCCAGCCGACTGGGCAATATCAAATATAAGTAATTTGTTGTAAATTTGGTGACTGTAATTGAGAGCAACCTGAAGGTACCCTTTTCAATAGCTTCTACACCGAGGTGTAGGAGAGGGCACTACTCCTTTCCTTAGATTGCTTCATTTTACTCTTGATCCATACCTTATAATTTAGTTTCATATTTAGGACACTTCTTTTTCTAGGGTTAAAGCTTACTCCTCCGCCAGTGATACAATCAGCCTATTCTAAGCCCCATCAATGGGGTATATAAATATGTGTGTATGGAAGTTCAATGCTTGACTACTAATGTGATTTAACAAGCCACAGTAAAGAATAATAACAAATAGATCTGCTAAGTAATAGTGGAATGAAAGATAATCTCAAAATCTCATTCATAAATAAACACTGAGCAAATAATACCATACTTTCTAAATATATTTGGGTATATAAAGAAAAACCAGTCAAAGATCTTGAAGATAAATAATTTATATTTAAACAGAGTTTCAAGCAGCATTGGTCTCTAGATGAACTCAGATAAAATTGAATTGATAAGTTTTTAACAACTGGTGACATCTCCCAAAAACTCTTTTTATCTATTTATTTATTTATATATATATATGTGAAGATGACCGCTAAGTCTCTTTACTTCAGCTGGCCAAAGAAGACAACAGTGTTCTGAACTCCCCAAGTTATGAGTAGAAAGATAATGATACCTCAAACTTACAGGTTTCAAAGACTTGCCTGTCTTAAGAATCAGCAATCAAAATCATTGTCAGACTTGAACCCTGATCTCTGGCACTGTGAAGAAAGTATGCCGTTATTTAAGACATGAGGCTGACCATTATCCTTTTCTCAAAACAACAAGCAATAAAAACTAATGAAAATGAATTTTTATTGTACCTGTTGACACTTACCCAAGAAAATTCTGTTAAATCCTGTGTAAATTGTTATGATTGCCTGCATTTGTATTTATCTTGATATAATGGGTGAAACATCTCAGATGAAAATAGAGGCATAACTAGCTGTGGTGGTTTATTGTCAAGAGTACATCATTCTGTTGGTTAGCATACTAAGCAGTCATCACTAAATAGTCTGGCCTTTGAGTAATCCAAAATTTCCGTAATACACATTACATTCTGACAAGAGGAACAACCCTTAAATTTTATGACACAATTACTTTATAAACAGTTAGCATGCCAAGAAGTTAGAAGTGACAGAATCAATGTTGGGTAGCACATAGAGCATGAAATGTACAAGTATATATCTATATATATCTATATATATCTATGTGTGTGTGTGTGTGTGAGGAGTAAAGAGAAATCAACATGTGTCATATATATATATATATATATATATATATATATATATATATATATATATATACACACACCTTTATCTAATCATAGTTATATCTCCCTTTATGTAAGCACATATTTGTGTGTGTTTATACATCTATACATATATACTTGTAAATAAATATATGTGATTGTGTGTGTATATATATATATATACACACACACACACATATATATATATATATTTGTAAAAATAAATGCTCCACATGTGTATATATAAATTGAACAAAACTTTTACAAATGTTAGTGTGTATATATATATATATATATATATATATATATATATATATATATATATATACCCACACACACTTCTAAATTTATATATATGATGTATACATGTAAAATTCACCCTATGTGTGTGTGTTTATATATATATATAAATAAATTTATATACACACACACACATTTATCTAATCATACGTATATCTCCCTTTACATAAGTGCATATTTGTGTGTTTATATATATATATATATATATATATATATATATATATATATATATATATATATATATATACACACACACACATATATATGGAGATGCACATACATATTTGTAAAACTCATGTTCTATGTATGTATATGTAAACAGAACATGACTTTTACAAATGTGTGTGTGTGTATATATGATGTATACATGTAAAATTGATGCTGTGTGTGTGTGTATGTGTATATAAAACAGGATAGAAAGAAAGAGGGAGAAGAGAGATCAGTATATACATAGCTACATCAGTAAGTTCATAGCCAAATGATGGTATAAGTATTTATCTAAACAAATATTTATTTTCAATATTATCTCCTCTTTTCTTTGTGCATTTAATTCCGTGGACAATATCAATCACAGAAATTTAATATTACAAAAGATTTTAAAATTCTAGAAATAATAATGTATCATATGCCTTTATATGCTTGTGTGTGTGCGCTTATGTAGTGAGTGTATACCCATTCATATGCATTTATGGATACTTATGTAAAGTTATGTCTGCGTGTGCCAACATTTGTGATGAATGACCTTATAGCAACCATATTCAGCATTTTTAGAGTTACTGAAAAATACTTGTCTGTTTCCATCTCCTCCCATCTGCTCACCTGTCAAGACTGATGTGACAGGAAAAATGTAGCAGAAATTCTTTGGTTGTCAAGATATTAGCAATATATTAAGAGAACACATGGTTTTTTTTTTTTTTTAGTTCATTTCTCATGATGTCAGCATTAAAGGCATCCTTGTTTTTCTATAAAAAGTAATTAACAGTAAACATGGTTTTCTTCACTCTTTTTAATACTGAATAAATTTCATTTAGTAAAATGTCAAATAACAATTTGGTAACATTAATTCAGCACAGACATAAATAAAATATTTATAAGAATTGTTTTCCTTTAGGTTTATTAAAATCAACCATAAAAAAGAAAAAATTGTGCACAGCAACATATTATAATGCACAATGTTTTGAAAATAACAGTAAATAAAAATAATTTTAAAAAATTCTATCAAGCATTTATTCACCGAAATAATCATGCAAATTTTTATGATGTTCTATTTCATGTAGAATTGTGTTTTTCAGATTTATCTTTGGACGAAAGTAAAATTTCTCCATGCTAAATTTAAAATGGAATAAAACCAAGAAATCAAATGCTGGTATCAGAATTGAAAGCCGTGTACAATTTTTCTAATCTATGAATGATGACACAAGAAAGTATTTTCAGGGAGTCTCTTTGGCAATATGCCTAAAGTACTGGACTGAAGCCCCAGTGTAAATGAATTGGAACTCCAGTTGTGCTATTATATTCACTTTTGGACAAATAATCTAGGGAAATGTATGAACCTTTTTATCCCATTGTTCTACAAGGATGGTTTTGACATTAGATAACCTATGAAGGTTGATATGCTATTAAGCAAAGAAACCAAACCAAAGAAAGTAGTTTAATGTTAATTACCAATAGAATACAAAACGGCTGGAGAAGAAGAAGAAAGAAAGAAGCTAGACGGTAACTACACAAGAATGTTGCAGGCAATATTAAACAAGTCCTGGCGGCAACACCCCACAAGGCACCAACTATATGGCCACCTGCCTTCCATCACAAAAACTATCCAAGTTTGGTGAACCAGGCATGCAGGACACTGCTGGAGGAGCAGGGATGAGCTCATAAGTGATGTACTCCTATGGACCCCCACATATGGCCGAGCTAAAGCAGGACGACAAGCTAGAACATACATAAAGCAGCTGTGTGAAGATACGGGATGTAGCCCAGAAGACCAGCCAGAGGCGATGAACGATAGGGAAAAGTGGCGAGAGAGGGTCAGGGATATCCGTGCTAGCGGCACGACATGATGATGATGATGACCAATAGGCTAAAATTAACAGGGTCCAGCATAATCCCTGATTTAAAATTGCCACAGCACAAACAATAATTGTGGTTAGTGGGTGGGAGGTGTGTCTTTGACAAGGTTTGGTTTGGTTTTTATGGCATATCAACCATTGCAGGTTACTCATGTCAAATCCTGTTTATACATTAAATATATCATCTGTAAACACATTTTGGTGAGCTCACTTTTTTTGGCACCCAGTTAAATAGTTTCAAGTATTGCTAAATAACAGTCACAATTTAAAAATCAGTCATTTGTTTGCACACATTTAAATAGATATACATAATATGTAAGAGAATAATTTGTCAGTAATTTCATTTTTAAATGAGTTTGAACTAATTAGTTTGCTCATTAATATTGCAATTGTTTCTACTCAGTTATATAGTTTCAATTAGCGCAATCAAAAACTTATAATTCTATTTAATATTAATCATTGGTTTGCACTCAGTGATGTGGTTACAAGTATTTTTATTTAACAGTAATTATTCTATTTAACACAATTCATTCATTTGCACACAGTCAAATGGTCCCAAGTATTGCTATATTATACCAATAATTTAATTTAGGCACACAGTCAAAGAGTTTCAAGCTTAACTATTTAATTCTTATAGTTCAACTCAACTTTACTCAATTAAATTAAATAGTTCGAAGAAGTGCTATGTATCAGTAAGAATTCAATTAGATGTCACTCATTTCTTTACAATTAAATAGTCAAACAATTCTATTTCTAACAATTCAATTCATCATAAGTCATTTATTTTCATGGTTTAAATACCAAACAGTTCTATTTGACTCATAAATAGGACCCTATCAGGTGCTACCATTCTGGGCCAGAGTGGACCTGCGAGTGAAGACAATGAAAGGGTACTCCACATTCCCCAAAACTCTTGCATTACTGGAGCCTCACCATCAGATTGTTAAGTGTCATATTTAGGACACTCATTTCAGTAGCCATCATAGCATAGAATCGTGAATATCATGAGTTTGTGATTAAAACTCATTTAACTATATGGTGACATCTTGTGGCCAGTGTGCTGAACAAAATCTATTCAATCGTGTCTACTTCCTCTGGTATTATCTTAGAGCTGTAGACAACTGATCTGAAAAATTGTATTTGTCTAGAAATCTTAGCCATACTAGTGACATAAACTAGGTGAGCCCAACGGAACTTATCGATAAGGCTTCAAAAATGAGAACAATCTTTCAGATCATATAATCTTTGAAAGCAAAGTGATGAGAATAATAAAACAAAATGCCTAATATTGTTTTTCTTATAGTAAACTTTAATTCTGAATAAGATCTATGTTGGCTTTTTTTATTTACATTCCAAACCTGAAAGATCATTCAGCAGGAATTACTAACTACAGTTTCCTTTATCTGAAGTTGGCCCAATAAAACATTACTTTTTGCCCTAAAGTTTTAATAAACTAAAATTACTTTGTGAAGTGTACTTCGAGGAAGTATAATAATATGATATAATGGTAATTGACATGCGAAACAAAATTGGCAACACAAGTCCAAATCTTAAATGATACAGCTAATGTTTTACATTGTGCAAATACCTTTAGGAAAAGTAGGAATCCAATAATTCTCCCTCTTGCTGTAGGTAAATAATAAAGCAGACTGGAATCTTTAACTTTGGTATGGCAACCAATCTAAGAGAAGAAAAACTCAATTCAAACCTGCTGGGGGTATTTCATGTGGCAAACATGCTGGACTGTGAGAATCGTAGTCAGCAAGTTCAAAATCTAGTTCAGCCATTACTTTCACTTTCAGACTAATACCCTTGACAAAAGCATGAACTCACTTATCCCTACTGCTATGGATTACATACTGCCACAAATTTTCCTTCAGTGGCTCAGGAAACTGGGGTTCAATCCCAAGTTGAGTGATACATGGGACTCAAAAAAAAAATACCTGATGCTCCCTTGCTTAACACTCAACATCATAAGGTATGGATCCCGGGTAAAGTGAAGCAATTCAGGGAAAGGAGTAGTGCCTTCCCCTACACCTTGGTGGAGTAGCTAATGAAAAGGGAGCCTTCAAGTCACCCTCAACTACGATTGCCAACTTTACTTACTTATTCGTACGTCATTAGATTTTGCTTCTATTGGTAATTTGGTATCGTTCTAAGGGTTCAGTAGTTATCTGAAGTCAGTATTTCTGCGGAAGGTTTGAATATTCATGAGTGTGTCTGGGTATCTATTTGTAGGTGAGATTTATGGACCTATATTCTTGATTGAAGGCTGATTTTTTAAAGAAATTTGATTAGGATCTGTTTTTCAACTAGTTCTTTTAGGCTTTTTATAATAATGAAACCTCTTTAAGAATGGGAGAGATTTCTACATTCCATCATGTTTTACAGTGTATCACATTCCTCATTTTGGTGGATGTCCCTGTTTTAGTAAGAAGAACCAAGTCAATTTTGTGTGGCCTATGTGTAGTCAAGTTAGAGTGATCTCTTCTGTTACATTTATTTTGTACACTTTTTTCTATCAATCTGAACATGAATGTTTCAATAAAATATATTTTACTTTTGATTTTCATCAAATATTTTCACAAATTTCAGTGATCAGAAATTTAAAATCTTATTCTAAACAAATTTTATCAAAATTAGTTTGGCCTTTTTGAAATAACAATTTAGGGTGATTATAATAAATAATTGTCTCCCTTAGATTTAGGCAATTTTGCATATCACAAGGTCCCATGAGAATTCCTGAATTCTTTCTCACTTTCTTAGGTCCCTGTTCTTTGAACACATGTCTCTTTATCTCCAGTCACAGCAATAGATTTTGTTTCACTTCCTGATTAAAGAAAAATGCTCACATGTCTAAACCACAGTTGAAAAATTAGACTGTTACCATTTTTGTATCCCTTTCATATGCTGCTTGTTCATAGAATATGTGCACATATTACCTGTTCTGACAAAGTTATTACTTCTTGTATGCTTATTATGTATGTATCAAATGTTCCTAGTAAATGAGCTTTTCTTTCCTTGTGTTTTTTTAGTGTTAGTGTATCTTTGGATTTACTAATGCTAATATTGGGCTTTAGTGATTGGGGACTCAATATCTTCCCTAGCAACAACCAACTCTTATGAAATGTACAACATGTAACTATTTTGAAATTATTGATAAAAACCATTTTGTGCACACATGCTATATATATATATATACACTCATTATATGTGTGTGTTTGTGCATGCATGAGTATTGGATACATGCACAAAAAATGGCAAAGATATATGCCTACTTTCCTATTGCCTTAAGAGAAATTTTGGCATTTCCTGATTTTTATAGCTGCCTCAAGTAATAAATGTCTCTAAGCATATGTAATTTGTGTCTACACTCATATCTCTGTACTATATTTCCACACACGAGCAGTTTGGACTAAATTTATATATACGTAAAGCCACAAAGAAACACACAGGAATCTCACAGTCTAAAACTAATGCGTATAGCTAGTATTGTTTTCATTAACAAAGGTTTTATATTTTTATACCCGCCACTTTTTTTAACAGTGTCTTTAATATTATATTTTTGCCTGATTAAAAATTCTGTTTTTAAGGACAATCTGTAGTGCACCAGTACTTTTTAAAAGAATATTAATGTGGTGCTTAAATAAATTAGAGTATTGTCCAGGGTTAGAATTCTACACTTTCAAAATTGAATATAACATTTAAAAACATTACCATTTTCATATTCATAATTCTAGTTTTAAATCCCTCATTTTTAAAATCAAGATTTTTTTTCTGTTGTCATTTGTTGTTCTGTCAATAATATTTTTCAAACCATCATTTCTGTATAAACCAGTGATTTTTACATGTTATAAGGGACATTTTTGAAAGCAAATAAATTCTAAAAACTCATAGACCTTTATCTCATCATAAATTCCAATTGAGACATGAAAATTACTATTTTGATTTTTTTGTCGACATTTATTCAAGGATGTATTTTTTCTGTGTTTATCTCAATATGTTCATCAGTTATATTGATGAGTAAGTTAGCCATGTTTGATAATTTCTTCAAGATCTCATTTGTGAAGAGCCAAAATCTTTTATATTAAACTGTTTTTTTTTTAATATTTTCCTTTAATTCTTTTTAACCAATAGTATTCTTTTCTTGGTAAAATGTCTAGTTTATTTTTACTGATTTTTCTAATATCACTCTTTGTAAGATTTTATAGTCTGCATGTAATTTTTTCTCATGAAATTATTTTTATGGGTCATAGAATTAATGACGTTTACTTTTTGACAATGTGGTTAACTCTTTGATCCCTCACATGTTTAATAACCCATCAACTGGACTTAGAATCTGCTGAATATTTTCACTGCAGAAATATAAGACCTCTTCACTTTAAAAAAAAAAAAAAAGAAAAAAAATGTGGGTGTTTAAGGTATTACACTAAACTGCATCTGATGGTAAGGTTCCAGTTTTGGGGCTCTGGGGTGGGTAGAGTATACTTTCATTACCATTACTCATAGGTCTACTTTGACCTGGTGTGGTAGTACCCATCAAGATCTCATCTATGGATCAAATATATCTGTTTAAAAACAATTTGTATCTCATACGATCATGTGCAAAAAAATCTCTTAATAAACAATTGAACAAAAATGTAAATTTGAAGATACAATGAATGCAATTTTCTCACCTCTAAGCATGAAATAACCTTAAACAGGGAAACATGCCGTTATTAAGTTATCTGATGGTACAAATATCTTTGAATAATGATTGATATATATATATACTGAAGAATGAGGGATCTTTATATTTTCGAAAAATATTTTTCATACTTTTAAACCTGATCTAATACTAATGAACAATTATATGTGGGCTTCGTTACACATATAATCGAAATCCAAAGACACTTACATCACTGTTAGTATCTTGCTATTAAAGAAGGAAAATAAAACCATCAGATTTTCTAAAATGAAAACAAGTTAACTAGAAAACTATTTTATTGCTACTTTGAGACAGGAAAAAAAAATCTTGAAAATAGAAATAAAAAAACATCTTGATAAAGTCTTCAGGAACTATTGCTATTCCTTCTGGCATTGTAAGATTACCTTTCAACCCAGTTGACTCTGACAGCATTTTTGTTATGCCCAAAAAACCAGGAGGTACCTACAATATAGCAGTGATCAGATGTCTTCCTGAGGGAATATCTTTACTTACTCAGAGAAAAGAGAAAAAAAGTTTTTATATAGAGTGATATAGTAGGGCAGGATCCAACTTAAAATATCTCCACATTAAAGAACAAGTGATATTAAATGATAAATTGTAACAGAAAATGTTTTATCTTAAAACTAAAATAGACAATATATAGAATATAGTGGTTTTTTTTTTTCATTAATTCATAGTTGTCTTTAAGCAGTAGCTGGAACATGTTTTGAAAATATTTTCTGGTTACATATAAGTTCAGATAGTGTTGACATGGAGTCATAAATGTTTGGCAACTAACAGTTTCTCACCTATACATTCATTAGGCCTATGAATGCATAGGCTAGAAAGTGACTGTTGGCAAGCACCGTTGAGACTGTGTCTATGCTATTAAAAGTTAAATATATACATTATCAATGATTTTGAGTATTCTTTATTCATAAATATAGCAAAGTATATTATATATCTAATGTAGTTTGATATATTCATAAATAAAAAGAACCCAATATCAGTGATACAGCAAACATATTAATTTAGAAGAGTGTAGACACTGAGGGATAGGTGTTTAGTGACAGCTTCATGCCTACACAAGTCACTAACTTGGCTTCATGATCATGTAGACAAGAAACTGAAAGTCACCATGTGTCACCGATTCCATGTCTACACCCTCCTATATATATATATATATATATATATATATATATATATATATATTGTCATCCACAGACGGACTGTTTCGTTCTATCAGAACTCTTCAGTGTGGCTAGACACGTAGGACGCTTGAAGCCGGGATCAAAACCCATCCAACTTTACGTTAGACTAAGTCTCAGACCGCTTGGCCAACAAGCGTACTATGTTGGCTAAGGGAATTTTTAAGGCATTTATGTAGCAACAGCAGCGTCCTTTTGTTTACATTTTTATACCCTATCGGCTACCAGAGTGCTCAATTCTTTCAAAGAGCTTTGCATTATGCGAATAAGATAAATATATATATATATATATATATATATATATATATATACATACACACAATTGATATCCCAAAACAAATTTATTGCATTACCAACAATATTATATAAATTGTCTGTTACATATTTTGCAGTATTTGTTTTCATTTTTTTTGTCAGATCCTTACAGGAGAAAAAGCATTGTCCTATATTTTTTCTGTCGTTTTCTTATGTAAGAAGAATGTGTCAATACTGGCCAGTGTGGTCAAACATGGATCTACAGGCAAGAAAGAGTTGAAATGGATTGTGCTCCTGAGGGTCATGTGACTTGGAATAGTAAATATATAAATCATTCAAACAGTGTAGCATTGTGTATGCAGTCATTATTCGATTCAATACTCAGTATTTGGCATTGTATGAGAGTGAAACATTATAAAGTGTGAAGATTATGCCCTGAATGAAACATTATAAATGGTTTAAAATCAACAGCCTTTCAAAGTAGATTTCACCTCTTGGAACAAAAACTTGTAAAAAACCAAATCTAGAGATTTGGGCATTTTGTTGAAAAGAGTTTTAATTTACTTAACTAAAAATTCTAAATGTGATTCTTATCCAGTTTTTGATTGATTTTCATTGATGATCATTCCATACAAAAAAACTTGTACCAAACATGACATCATATATGGTTCTAAACAATCTTCTTCAGAGACATGTTACAAGATGAAAAAACTTCCCATTGATGTTTTTGTTAGAAAATGTGTCATAATAAACTGTAATACTGAGAATAAACTTGTGAAAAGAGTTTAATTCCAGTTAACACACAAATATTGGTATCAAATCCCAAGTCAATAAAGATTATAGAATTCAGTTCAAGCATTAAATCCAAAATGGAATAGTAAACCCAGCATTGGTTAGATGTCCTTTTCAATGCTGAAGACATTAATTGGTTTATATGAGTTTGGTATCTTCTTTAACTGAAATGCAATGTTGATTGTTATATATTTCAGGTAGAAAGTTGTTTATGGCTTATACCCAAGATAATCCAACAGTTTTGCCCTACTTTGAAGCAAAATCTCAAACAAAAATCCTTCATTGTTCATATTGAAGAAAAATATGACTAAACTCAATTTCAAACCTATGTACCTTTATATCTACAAACTCTAAAACATCTGTGTACTGTTTTAAAAGTTCACCTTCTTTTTGAAAACATCAGGAGACATTTATTTATTTTGTCAAACACTTGCTTCGACTTTGCTTCATTAGTGGTTCGTTCTTGAGATTTACATAAGCAGCATAGATTAGAAATAAAAGATAAGAGAGTTGGACCTTTATTCCTTATCCTTAAGAGCACATCTTTCTATGACAGTGCTTTGCCAATTAGGTAATGAAAGCTTCACCGGTAGACATTGTTTAGAGAAGCCATACAGTTATATACTTTTTATTCTCCCCTTTTCATTACAGTGGCATGATATCACTGTTTAAGAAAAGAAATATATCGTTAAATAACTTTTGTGTTAAATATATTTGTAAAGTATTACACAAACATCCTTTACAAAAACGAACTGCATATATACGTATGTATATTCTTCTCTCTCTCATATATATATATATATATATATATATATATATATATATATATATATATGGAAGTAAATAAGGAAATTAAATCCGAAAGTATGAAGAATAGTAGAAAAAACAAAATAAAAATTTGATGAATCTATTGAGAAAGTCAACATTGAACTTTTCAGTCATAATAACCATCTTCCGGACTTTAAATTCAGGAAAAGTGCTGATAGAATAGTAATGAATGTTTGATGAAATAGCTATTTCAAGAAAAATAGCTCTGTCATTTGGTAAGAATTACTTTTTTTTGTTGTTGGAAAAAATATAAAATTTATAAGATAAATTAGATACACAAAATATCTGACTCTTAATCATTTCTCAATAAATTCCCCTGCTTGAATACAAGTAGAAATAACAATATACTTATTAATTTAGTATTCTATTCCCTTTTAAAGTCTTTATGTAGCTTATTCCAATCACTCAAAATATAAAATATTACAAACATTTTATTGAATTATAATTGACAGAATATCTCAAGTAACTAAGGGATTTTGTAATATTCATTGGGTTCTTTCCAGACGGACCTCCCAGATCTAGTCAGCTAAACACATGAATTTATTTACATCCAAATCTAATAATACCTAAAGGCCATAATGTAAAATATTCTGTTGAATAAGCCTAAGTAATTCAACAACATTCAGGCAGCAGTTGCATGTCCTGACTTTAGTGATTACTATTTGTTTTAAAGTCGCATGTCCTGACTTTAGTGATTACTATTTGTTTTAAAGTCGCATGTCCTGACTTTAGTGATTACTATTTGTTTTAAAGTCGCATGTCCTGACTTTAGTGATTACTATTTGTTTTAAAGTCGCATGTCCTGACTTTAGTGGTTACTATTTGTTTTAAAGTCGCATGTCCTGACTTTAGTGATTACTATTTGTTTTAAAGTCGCATGTCCTGACTTTAGTGATTACTATTTGTTTTAAAGTCGCATGTCCTGACTTTAGTGATTACTATTTGTTTTAAAGTCGCATTTGCAATATATTTTGAATAGCAGTTAGTTTCCAAGGAAATGAGCAAAATCAGATATTCATGATAAAAATGCCTGAGCATGATAATACCAGAAAATACATTCACCATACAAGAGATGAAAACTTTGTTGGTGTCAATGTTGTTTTCACAGTAGCAATTGTATTAAGTAAGATTAAAAATTCACAAAAACTGTTTTAAAATAAGTGGCCTATGCTAAACAGCCATAAGACACTGATATAACTCATGATAAATAACTAACTAAGTTAAAATCAGTGAAGCTACCCATACAAATGCAAAATATTAACAGAATAAATTATTGTAAGTTTTTTCCACAGCACTTTTGTAAGTAGTATCCATTAATTTAAATAATTTCTTCAGCTGCTCTTGGAGCTTTTAAAATAATCACAGTAAGTGGCTACCAAAAAAAGCACTAAGTATAAACTATTAAATATTAATGACCTATACAAAGAGTTTATACAATCTCTTAGAAAACAAAGCATCTGATAGTAAATGTACTAGAAATCTTTTCACTTAATACATAAAAATAATGAGCAGGAAAAAAAAGCAGATATAAAATTAATCAACCAATCAGATTTTAGAATTTTTTTTCTCTTTTTAGGAATAATTTTAGACGACCATTTTGTATGATTTTTTTTTTCCACATTTGCAGAAAGTGGGTGGCGGTGAGTTATGGCTAGAAATTTAATCAGCAAATAGAATTTTGATGATATCAAAAATAATTCAAATAAATTTGATTAATAAAATTGAGATTGTTAAACTGAGCGAAAGAGTATAACAAATTTTAAAATAAAAAGCTATATAAAATTAAAAAAGGGTCATAATAATTGCAGCCTGCTCTACTCATATCAAAGTATTCAGAAATATTGGTAATTATCTTTCTTTGCACTGCAAATAACTCCAGTTTCTGAGTCATTTGACTTTATTTTGGTGTGTTTAATTCAGATTTACAAAAATAAACCACTGCTCTTTTTTTATTCTTATATTCATAAACTACCAAGAGTACAGTTAAAATAAAACAAATATTTGCACATAAAAAGCATAAGGATATAAAATATTTTATTATGATTTATAGGTCTGCCCGGGTGGTGTGCACATACATATATATGCATGTAATTCAAAGTAAGTAGTATAAATACTAGTACTGTAATATTCTAGTATATATATATATATATATATATATATATATATATATATATATATATATATATATATATATGAGAGAGAGAGCAGTACTAATTTTTAATTATATATATATATATATATATATATACACACACACACACACACACATACACCATCAAGTTATACAGCTAGCACGGATTTCCCTGACTCTTACTATTCGTCCCTATCATTCATCACACCCAGCAGGTCATCTAGACTATGTCCTGTGTCTATATAAAGCTGTTGTGGTATGTTCTTTTTGGTCAGCCAAGAATGGCATATCCATATATAGGAATCCATTGGAGAATATCACTTATGAGTTAGTACTTACTTCCCCAGCAGTTGGTTGGGTTTTATGGCATATTAACCTTTGTAGGTCATTTAACACCAAATCCATTTTTATATTAATAATCTGTTCTATTTCAAACAATTCAATTTAGCATGAGTACACAGTTGATTTGTGAAAAACATTTCTATTTCAAGCTATTCAGTTTATTCAAACAATTCTAATTCAGCCAGTTCAGTTTAGTATAAGTATAGATTTTGTTTACACATGGTAAATTGTTAAAACAGTTCTATATTAAACAATTCAGTTTAGTGTAAGTACAGTTTCAATGTCAAAAACAGTTCCATTTCAAACAATTCAGTTTAGCATAAGTATGCAGTTTAGTTCTATTTAACCTATAGATAAGGCCCTATCAGGTGCTACCATTCCGGGCCAGAGTGGACCTGGGAGCAATGGTAATGAAGGGGTGCTCCACATTCCCCAAAGCCCCTGCATCACTGGAACCCCACCATCAGATTGTTTAGTGTCATATCCAGGACACTTGTTGGGGGTGGGGGTCTTACCCCTCTGCAGAGAAGCAGTTTGTGTATTCTACAGCCCCAGCTGACTGGGCAATTCTCCAGTTGTGTCCTGCATGCCTTATTCATCTTAACTGGATAGTTTTAGAGAGAGGAGGTAGGTGGCCATACAACTATTGTTTCATGGGATGTTGCTTACAAGATTTGTTCGGTATAGCTCATAGCATTCTTGTGCAGTTCCCATCAAACTATTTCTTTATATATTTTGTCAGCATTCATGTGGTACATCGGTACAGTAGAAATGACACAACCAGAGCTTGGAAGAAATAGCGTTTTATTTTATCAGATATGTTAGACGGCCATATAAATCAATAACCTATCAATAACGCATATTGATGTCACTTTCAGTTATTGAGATGCAGCTACCAAGGTATGTGAACTTGTTGACTAATTTCAGAGAACCACCATTTGCTGTGGAGATGGCTCTTTTTTAAGTAAAACATATGTATTCTGTTTTGTCAGCATTTATGTGGAGACTAATGCCTCCTGTTGCCTTCTCCAGATTATACAGCATGAGATTTGGCTTGAGTAGATTTATTTACAAGAAGCCCTATGTATTGAAGCAGTAAGTCATCAAATTTTCTTGTCTTTCATATTTGTAGGGGTTTTTCATAGAGACCAATGGCTTTTTTGTTTTTAATTTTTGCTAGAACTATGTTGAGTTTTTCTTGAGTAAACTGTCCTAGTTTGAAGTCTAGTTGGTTATTAATAATTTTTGGGAGAGGTTTATTGGTGTCTTAAGGGGAGTTTCCAAGCAGATTCTTGAAATGTTCTTTCCACATGAGTATTTGTTCTTCTTGGTTGGCATCTTTTAATTTAGCTCTTGTGGTGGTCTTTCTTATATATATATATATATATATATATATATATATAAATGGTTTGCTTTTTTGTTCAGTGGTACATTAACCTTTCCCAGTTATTTGATGCAAAAGACATCCGCATAGAAGGATAGTAGTGGTATTTTTTACCCAAATTTGGTGAGGTAGGGAGTTTTTATCTTTCCTTGGTGTATTTGTTCACTTTTGTATATATATCCTAGTTTTTGATGTATATATATATATATATATCATAAAAAACTTACACTGATGTGTGTGTGTGTATATATAGATTTTTTTTTTTGCAAAAAAACTACATGAAACCTAGGGGTCACAGTCTATATTCCATGAATTAAATATATATCTAATATATATTTATTTATCATCATTATATAATAGCTCTATTGTAGATATTGAGCACTCTCCATATTATATTGCACTTGGTTCGACATATTCCCACAAAGTGATTTAGTGACAACCAACACTGTTATAATATATATATATATAGAGAGAGAGATAAATAGATAGATAATTGGTTTTATCAAATGTATGTTATCTTTCAGAATTATATCAAATGATCATTTTTGGTAGACAGCTATTTTGACTCATCTATATGGTATTAATATTTTCATTTGTATATCATTATCAAAATAATTATTGTGTCACTTTTGTTTCAGATGTTATAAAAAGTTAGCACAAGTGCTGAGATTCTGGTGATTTTGAGATCTTATATTAAGTTGAGTGTTAATGTTAATGAAGCTGTTTGAAGAAACTGGCAAGTGAAGCAATATCTATTTTAAAGATAGCGACTTGTCTCCTATAATAAAGCCCAGAATTAGATAACCCTAAATGACAACTGATGGTCATCTACTTCTTGACATTTTTTTATTCAAGAGGCAGTTCATTAACCTTTAAAATGCAAGTTAAACAAGAACCTGATCATAACTGAAATACCTTTAAAAAAGCTAGGATCACTGAAATAAGCCAAGAAGTTTAAGCAGTTAGTAATTTACTATATTCAATATTTTGTGAACTTTTTGTATAGTATGAGATGTCAATCAAAAATTTAGGGCAAATTGACTACAAAAAAAAAATTACTTAATCTGTTTGTCATCAAGTTCTTACTGTCCTCTTAGAAGTAATCACTGTGGGAATGTACAAGTACTGATCACAAAGAGAAGTACAAAATTCCATACTAAATTAGTTTCAACCATGCAATGCATATTTTCTAAAACTTGAATTAGCAATGTATACACAATCAAACAGTTTTAGACACTGTTTTCAGCACGCTATATAAGGGTTATATAAAAAAAATTTTTTTTTTAAAGTTGGCAATAGGAAGCACTATCTACAGTAGTAACCTTTTTAAGGAAATGACTAATAATAGGTCCTTTCCTAGAAAAATGTCAGCATAGCCTTTTTTACTGACTATTGTGCTTTGAACTTTTTCTTTATCTGAGAGTTTCCCCTCATAGACAATTTTTTTTTTTTTAATCAGGCAGCAAATCCATGTTTAACCAGTCATAAAATTTGGTTTGATTTCTTTGTTTAATGCCATATCAGCCTTTATAGCTTATTTAATGCCAAAGCCATCTTGTAGAAGAATAGTGATACTATTTAACCGATAGTTGGTGGGTTAAGAAAATTAGCACTTTTCCCCCAGGGCATAAGTCCAAAAGTGAATGTCACAGCATGACAGGATCACTCATAAATATTTTCGTCTAAAACATGCTTCTCCATGCACATCATTTATTTTTCTGTAAATTTCACATGGTTTGCACTTCTCAGCCACCAAAAATTTGATGACAGACCTCCGTTCAAACCTGGAGCACTGTAATAACTGCCATTTGGAATAGCCTCCAAACAAATATTCTCGTAAGATTTGAATAATTTTTGCTATAAACCAATTTTAAGCAATGCAGTTTACATTTATGGGGAAAAATTTTCAAAAAAATCATTTTGCTTTTCTTTAAAATGCACCTTATTTATTGAATGTCCTTCATATACATTGGAAATTATATCCATAAACCATATTTTTATGGTGATGGTTCTTGGAACTTACCTTCTAACAAGCTTTTTATGTAAACTTGATTTAAATTCCTACCTTAAAAAAATGTAAGACATCTAAATTGATTTAATTTTGATAAAATCAAAAGTTAAAAAACAAAACAAAAGTAAAGTTTTCCAAAGATTAAAACCAGCTTTGTGTCATAAATTGCAATGGCACCACTGATGTAAAAATTAAGTCCAAACAGGAAATAATTGTTTAAATGAAAGTTTTTTTTCTGTGATGAATTGAACCTGGATAACTACTATTTTAAAATTAATTTTATTATAAGAAAAATTTTTTTTTTAAAAAGTGATATATAAATAATTTTAAAAAATTATGTAAAAAAGACTCATGTTGTTTCACTTGTGATTAATGCTTCTATTTAATTAGCTTAGGGTTAAAGTTGTCACTGGGTCAGTTATTGAGAATAGGTCAAGATTATTTTTATTTTTACAATTACGAAATTGGTTTAATCAAAAACTAATTTAGGGTTAAAAATTTTAATCTTATATCTAGTGAGTGACAACCCTAAAAGAAGTGTAGGAGTTAAGGCTATACAAATCAAGGGAATAAGTGGATCAAATAGTTCTTTAACTCTTTACTGACTAGTTGTTTGGGTGTGCAGGCTAAAGTCAAACCATGGATTCTTTGCATGCAAGAACATTACAAGTATGATAGGTTAAATTATGAATAATACAATGATACTAATACAAGTTTTTCTCTCCATATACCCACCACAATATCTTAAGTTCTTGTAAAATCTGGAATATTCTAAAACACAATTACCTTTTACCTGGAACTTTTCCCCAAAGTTCATCTGATATTGCCAAAACATCTGTTCAGTCTAAATTTCTAAGAGTTTGTTTTTTACAGATGGAAGGAAAATGGTGGATTTTTTTAATCTTCTTTCTTTCCAAATGCAATTGAAATTTGAAGCCAGAATAATCTGAAGATTGGCAGGAATCCTTTATCTGCTAGTGATAAGAGCCAATTCCGGTTGGGATTATAGGAGTTGCACCTGCCACTAAAATCTTCCAACAAGATACATACAGAAACATCCGTCCACAACATCTTTCATTCAAGAAGACCAGTATAGCAACATATAAAATAAAAAGTTTGGGAATAAATAAAAAGAAAGCACAAAAATACTTTAAAAAATAATTATTAATATGCTTTATGAGGTCGATCCTCATGCCAAATCAACTCGTACAAGACTGACCAACCAGGGCATTAACAATCATCATCATATTGAGTATCTGGAATTGACACTAAACTACATGAGGGTATGGCTCCAATCCTGGAGGTCTGGGAAATATGAAGTACCACTTCATTGCCATTACTCCCACTCTGACCCAAAGTGATAATACCTGTTAGGTTCCCATCTATTGGATGAATAGAACTGTTTTACCATTTAATTATGTACAAACAAATCACTGATGCTAAATTGAATTGTTAGTGTTACAGTGCAATACCAAATACCATTTACATGTGAGCAAATAAAACTATTGGTGTTAGACAGCAATACTAGAAGCCATTTAAATTTGTGCAAATAAATGATTAATATCTAACAGAATTATTCATTTTAGGAATACTTGAAGCAGTTTAACTGCATGTAAAAATTGAATTATTGGTATTACATAGCAATTCTAGGAATAATTTACCTGTGTACAAGTGAATGAATTCTATTGAACAGAATAATTAGTTTTAGAAAGGAATACTTGAAACCATTTAATTGTGTCCAAACAAATGAGCTCTGACTTGTCTAAAAATGTTACCTACAAACTATTTGTTTACAAATCATATATCTAATTTACGTCTCAACAGGATTTGGCACTAAGCAACCTACAAGGGTTGATATGTTATAAAAGTCAACCAACTATCATAGAGTACTTCCCATTTTTATCTATATATTTATAATTAAATAAAATATATAATTCTATTAGTAGAATTCTTCTCCATTTGAGTTTAAACACTACCAAATTCCATTTTTAAACCAGAGTTAAAATCTTAATATAGTATTTTATATTACAATTTCAGTTTGGTACAATTGGAGCATCAAGTGAGTATCAAATTCACTATACCTGCATGCTGACCTTTAAATAAGCTTCCTATTTTATAGATACTTGATTAACATGCAATACATTATATAGCTTAATATCATTTAATACTTATTTTGTTTGTTCGTTTGGGTTTTATGGCATATTAACCTTTGTAGTTAAGTTAATGCCAAATTCATTTTATACAAATAATCAGTTCTATTTCAAACAATTCAGTTTAGCATTTGTACACAATTTAATCAAAAACATTTCTATTTCAAGCTATTCAGTTCAGTCAATCAGTTCTAATTCAAACAGTTCAGTTTAGTATTAGTATAGTTTTTCCTTACACACAGTTAAATGTTATAACAATTCTATTCCAAACAATTCAATATAGCATAAGTACAGTTTCCATGTCAAAAACATTTCTATTTCAAGCAATACTGTTTAGCTTAAGTAAGCAATTTAGTTATATTTGACCCATAGATAGGACGCTATCAGGTGCTACTGCTCCTGGCCAGAGTGGACCTGGGAGCAATGGCAATGAAGGGGTACTCCATATTCCCCAAAGCTCCAGCATTACTGGAACCTCATCATCAGATTGTTTAGTGTTATATCCAGGATACTTGTTGGGTGGAGGGGTCTCGCCCTTTTGCAAATATGTAGTCGATGTATTCTACAGCCCCAGCTGACGGGGTAAATACTTATTTTGTGACATTACTTAGTGATGTTAAATGTTATGATAACACAGCTATGTTGAATATTAAACAATACTGTTTTATACTATAAATTAGTTTTTCAGGTAGAAATTTGCCTACTTAAATTCCAATCATGAAAATAATAAAGTATAACCATTTTTCTGCATTATTTTATTTCCTTTTCATGAATAAAGAATAAAATCATAGAAACCATAAAAAGAAAGAATGTGTCTGAAGACATATGCACATATATATATGTAAAACAAAGCACAAATATTTATAGATAAAGAGTATTTGATTAAAAAAGGCAGTTGTCAGTTATTTTTTCAAATATCTTGATGTATATTCTTATCATTTGAATATAATGTTGATCTTTTTTACCTAAAATGTCTCTAACAAACAAATGTTAATATAGATATATGAATATATTTCAGCAGTATTTCATATTATCAACAAAACTGCCATTGCCTCTTTTTGTTAATCAAATTTTGGAAATGTACAGATATATTTTTCTTAACAACTTTAACCTGTTTTATCTGAAAACTGAAGGATCTATCATAGTTCCTTTTTGTCAATATCTATCTCTCACTCTTTGTTCCTATTTGTCTTTTCATCTCTCTCTTTCACAGTCTTAATATCTATCTCTGTTCCTTCCTGTCATAATATCTATCTTTCAATCTATATTCCTTTTCATCTCTTTGTCTCTCTTTCATTGTCTGTTAATATGATAGGGAGTCAAAAGTTCAGGAACATTTTGATGCATGCTAATTTGCATCATGTATGATACATAACTGAAGCTGTTCAAGCTGTGGTTAGTAGTATAATGGTAGTTAATTCATTGTCACATTGTGCCTTGATTCACTCCAAATTTAAAATATAAAGAGTTCCCCCCACAAAGTCTTTAGCCGATGAAGATGTAAGCACAAGGAATGGTTTTAAGGGTTAAAGCATAATAAATATTTACTAGCTGTGCCTACCAATATCTCATGATATTACCAAAATTTGTTGTTTGTCAGTTACAGTGTGAGAATTCCAGATCCATGAGAATATCTTTACGTGATTGTTAAGCCTCTTAATATATTTCTTTTTTTCTAATAGGTATTTTTTCTTTGACATCATTTTCCGGAAGCTTTGGGTGTGTTTAAAAAGATGTCCACATGTGCCCAAATCCAATAAATGTGTAATCCTAAAACTTATATAAAAACTGCACTTACCAGAGACAATGCAGGTCATGACAGGTTAAATAAAGAATGATACTTATCCATCTGTTTCCATTTATCTATTTATCAGTCAGAGTGAGTCAGGTGCAATGACATGTACTGCACACCCTTTTGCCAAAATAAGACAGGTGTGGAATGCCATAAAAAAAAAATGATCTTCAGTCAAGGGTGGCAAGGCATGAAACAATTAGAAAACAACTGGCCTATGCACTTGTTTAATCCATAAACTTGACAGACATTCAGCTGACAGAAAGCATCACAGGAAGAGTATTAAATAAATGCAGAGCGAGTGCAGGATATTGATGATGGGGATGGAGTTAAAATGTATTTACACTCTCAAGGAAACATTGTCTGGTTCTCTTTGACCTATTGTAATGTTTTTATAGGATTCTCTCACTCTCTTTAAGCTTCACATATGCATGTACACAAAGAAATCTTCAATGACAAATTGGTGGTGGTGGGGAAGAACCAAGTACATAGAAGCTGAAGAACAAAGGCCCTTATTCACTCTCATTGATAACTGTATTATTTACCAGGTTTAAGCATTGTGTTGATTACACTCTCTGTAGAAAGACGAGGCATAATAAAGAAAAAAAAATTCAAATATCTAAACCTTGAGGAATTGTTTAAAAAAACCCATTGATATAGGAACCCAAACATTAATTATAAAATCTTGAATTGGGTATAATTGTGGGACATAAGTTGTCTAGTTTCTTTGTTAATCTGTTTTGGCAATGGGAATTCTTTTGACAACATTTTGTGTTTTAAAAGCATTTTCAGTTTTTAGTCAACTGTATATTTTTTAAAATCTTATGCAATAGTTACTTTCACCTATTCTATTGAGTACAAAGAGTGAGTACACAATATTTTGATACATGCTAGTTTATGGTACATGTATTAAGTAACTAAAGCTATTCAAAGTTAGGTTAGGTGTTCATGGCATATCAACCATTGTAGCTTATTTAATGCCAACTCTTTTTTATACATATGAATTAAATATATGATTGATATTTATAAATGACCTGGAGCTCATTTTTTTCCAACATTTAAATGGTTCCACTTATTTCTATCTAACATGAATACGCAGTTAAAAAACAGTTCTATTTCAAACAATTCAGTTTACCATATCAAAGTTAAATGGTTCCAAGTATTGCTATGTATCACTAACAATTCAATTAAACATCAATCATTTGTTTACACACAGTTAAATGATTAAACAGTTATATTTTAAAGAATTCAGTTTAGCATAAATAATACGCACTTTAAATGTCAAGCAGTTCTATTTGACCCATATATTGGACCCTCTCAGGTGCTACCACTCCAGGTCAGTGTGGACCTGGGACTAATGGCAATGAAGGGATTCTCTGCATTCCCCAAAGCTCCAGCATTACTTGAGCCTCACCATCATACTGTTTAGTATCCTATCCAGAACACTTATTAGGGAAGTCTTACCCCTCTACAGAGATGCAGTCAGTTTTCTACAGCATCATCTGACTGGGCAATGAAGCAGTTCCAGGAATCTGTTCTGATTGGTTGTCTCATGATAGACGATGTGCAGAGACACTGAGAATTGTTATTCTGATAGGTAGTCTCATGATAGTTGATGTGCAGAGACACTGAGAATTGCTCTGATCTGATTGGTAGTCTCATAATAGTTGATGTGCAGAGACACTGAGAATTGCTCTGATCTGATTGGTAGTCTCATAATAGATGATGTGCAGAGACACTGAGAATTGCTCTGATCTGATTGGTAGTCTCATGATAGTTGATGTGCAGAGACACTGAGAATTGCTCTGATCTGATTGGTAGTCACATAATAGATGATGTGCAGAGACACTGAGAATTGCTCTGATCTGATTGGTAGTCTCATAATAGTTGATGTGCAGAGACACTGAGAATTGCTTCTCTCCACGTGATTTGAAAGCTACACAGATTAACATGCACTGAGGTTTAATTTGAGAGTTTGAGCTTTATAAGTTTGAAATCTGCCATAATACTGAAGAAGAAAGTAAAATATTTGTGCTGGAAAGGTAAAGGTGTAGTTGATCACAATACAGAAACCAGATGGTTCCAGAAAGACAGTCAATCAAGAACAGGCCTAAAACTAGATTCTTTGGCTATATTCCAAGCCATTGAGGTAAATCCAGCAAGTAGCACTTGGAGAGTATCAGGCAAGTTCTGTATCTTACATTCTATTATGGTTCATTTCTTTCAAGACCTTAGCAAAAGCATCAGGAGCTTCCACATTGTGCCTGGTGTTACCCAACTATTGCAAAACTTCTGACTCACCCTTGTAATGCTTATGTTTTGAAAGAATTTTCAGTTTTAATCAATTATATATATTTTTAAACTTATGCAATACTCAAAATATCATTACTTTTGCTAATACTAGCTCTTCTAAAAGCTTTCCAGAGCAGGTAGTTGTGTTGTACTCAATATTCTGTTTAAAAATATTGTAATCAACAATTGAGGGAAACTGGAAACTTGCTGGTATAACAAGTAATTTTTTTTTTTATAAAATCACAGCTAGATTGCCCAAAACTCTTTGGTAACATGGATTTAACGGAAATGAACAGGAATGCCCAACCAACTTTGAGCAGATGCATTTGTGGTAAGACGTGCAAAAACCAAAGAGGCTTGAAGATACATCAAAGCCGGATGAAATGTCTGGAGGGGGGTAACCAGGAGCAACGTACAGGTATAAGTCCTGGTAAAATGGAGGAGGTGCAGGGACAGGAGTCATACCACAGTGCCCAGTCCCTCCAAGCTTCAGTTCCTCTCACTCTGGGCAAGGAGTCCCGTAAGAAGATTAAATGGCCCCCAGCGAACAACAAGGGGGCCTGGCAGGACTTTGATAATGACATTTGTGAGATAATTCAGTCAGCTACGAAGGGGGACGTGGACAGGCGACTAAATTTCATGACGACAATAATAACTAGCTTGGCATCAGAGAGATTTGGTTTCGTTGAAACCCCGCAGCCAAGGAGGCCCTACACTGCCAACCGTAGGGTGAATAAAATGAAAGACCTAAGGAAAGAAATAAGATCCCTTAAGAAGCTATATAGAAGGGCAAGTATAGAAGAGCGTCAACCCCTCGAGGAGCTCAGGGGAATACTCAGAGGGGAATTGAAAACCTTATGGCGAGCGGAGTGGCACAGGAGGAGGAGGAAAGAAAGATCAAAGAAGCGGGCAAATTTCCTGTCTAATCCCTTCGGCTTTGCAAGAACATTACTAGGGGAGAAGCGATATGGGAATTTGGAGGCATCGGAGGAAGAAATTAACAACCACCTTCGAGATACTATGAGTGACCCTGCAAAAGATCAAAATATGGGTATTAACAACCGCTTGATTCATCAGAAGCCACCAGTGGTCCAATATGACACCCGCTTGCCAACCTGGAAGGAAATGCAAGAAGTTGTGAGAGCCACAAGATCCGCCTGAGCACTAGGACCAAGTGGGGTACCTTACATTGTGTACAAGCGGTGTAAAGGGGTTTTACAAATCCTGTGGAAGATATTGAGAGTCATTTGGAGGAGAGGCAAGATCGTGGAGCAATGGAGATTCGCTGAGGGGGTATGGATCCCGAAGGAGGAGGGTTCGAAGTTATTGGACCAGTTCCGATTAATTTCTTTATTAAACACTGAAAGTAAGATCTTTTTCAGTTTATTGTCAAGGCGATTATCAGATTTCTTCCTGGGTAACGGCTGCATTGATACATCATTCCAGAAGGGCGGGGTACCCGGTATGCCAGGATGCCTTGAACATACAGGAGTCCTGACACAGCTCCTGAGAGAGGCAAAGGAAAACAAAGGAGACTTGACGGTATTATGGTTGGATCTCGCTAACGCCTACGGGTCCATGCCACACAAACTGGTGGAGGAAGCCCTAACGAGACATCACATACCGCCATGAGTATGCAATCTCATTGCAGACTATTAAAAGAATTTCCGGCTGAGAGCATGTTCCAGTTCAGTAACATCAGAGTGACAAACCCTGGAAAAGGGTATCATTACAAGGTATACTATGTCTGCCGTCCTATTCTCATTGACTATGAACATGCTTGTGAAGGCGGCAGAGGTGGAATGCCGAGGTCCTTTGTCTAGATCAGGAGTCCGCCAATCACCAATAAGGGCTTACATGGATGACTTAACCGTGACGACAACGTCTGTCATGGGAGGTAGATGGCTCTTAAAGGGTCTCGAGAGAAATATGACCTGGGCTAGAATGTATTTCAAGCCAGCAAAATCCAGGTCACTAGTATTAAAAAAAGGCAAGGTCATGGAGAAAGTCCGATTCACAGTCGCAGGAGAAACAATACCTACTCTGAGCGAAAAGCCTATTAAGAGCTTGGGCAAGACTTTCAACAGTAGTCTGAAGGATACAGCCGCAAAACAGAAGACTATAAAAGATCTTGAGGAATGGCTGATGAAAATCGACAAATCTGGATTGCCTGGTCGATTTAAGGCATGGTTATTCCAGCATGCAGTTTTGCCTCAGATATTGTGGCCATTGCTCGTCTATGACATTCCGATTACCACCGTGGAATCGTTAGAGAGAGCAATTAGTAATCGGTTGAGAAGGTGGCTGGGCTTGCCGAGATGCTTAAGTGGTACAGCTCTCTACGGGAACAGCAACGCATTACGCCTCCCCTGCAGCAGCCTCGTGGAAGAATTCAAAATCACGAAGACAAGAGAACTGCTACAGTATACAGAGTCTGAAGATCCAAAGGTGGCGGCAGCAGGAATTCAGATAAGATCTGGCAGGAAGTGGAGTGTGAGGAGAGAGTTGCAAGTGGCGGAGGAGAGGCTTAGGCATAAAGATATCTTAGGGTCGATAGCTAAAGGCAGAGCGGGATTGGGATTTTTTCCCCTCGACGCATACCATCAGTGCCAAAGGCAAGGAAAGATGCCATCTCATCCTAGAAGAAGTCCGGGAGGGCATAGAAGAAGGGCGTAACGGCAAAATGGTCGGTCTGAGTCAGCAAGGAGCCTGGACAAGGTGGGAGGATGTAGAGAAGAAAAGGGTTACATGGTCAGATTGTTTGCGGCCGGATTTCAACGAGATTCGATTCCTTATTAAATCAGTGTATGATGTGTTACCGAGCCCAACGAACCTGCACATATGGGGGAAGATAGAGACTCCCAATTGTCAACTATGTGCTAGGAAAGGATCTTTACAACATATCCTTAGTAGTTGCCCAAAAGCTTTGGGTGATGGACGGTACCGTTGGCGTCACGATCAAGTACTCAAGGTAATTGCAAATGAGGGGACTAAAGCTATGAGGGCTAGTAAACATCAACCAGGAAAATTGAAGCAAATCAATTTCGTAAAAGCAGGAGAGAAGATACAGAGGAAGAGGAGAGAGAAAACGAACCTGTTATCTTCCACGGACAATTGGCAGTTGACAGTGGATTTGGAAACTCAGCTGAAGTTCCCCAGACGCATAGCTGTAACATCGCTAAGACCAGACCTGATATTGCACTCTGATAACACAAAGCAGTGCATTATTTGGGAGCTGACTGTGTCATGGGAGGAATATATCACTCTCGCTAATGAGAGGAAGAGGTCCAAATACCAAGAACTGGTCGAACAATGTCAACAAAAGTCATGGAAGATTCATTATGACCCTGTAGAAATTGGTTGCAGGGGCTTTGCTGGACAGTCTTTGGGCAGAGCCCTAGCAAAAATTGGTATAGTCGGTGCAGCTAGAGTGAGAGCGCTGAAGGACATTACCAACACAGTTCTGAAGGCGTCAAAGTGGATTTGGCTTAAGAGATCAGAGCCATGGAAGAAATAAAGAGGATGTTGGAGGAGCCTAAAGAATTAAGACTAAGATACACATTACAAACCATAAATGCATAATTAGTTAATACTAAGTTAGGATAGTCGGAATGTCAGGGGGAGGGGTTGAGAATAATTCGCGGTTGGGAGGGGGGATGGACATTTTATTTTATTTTATGTATTTATTTTTTTAATAATCCGTTTTTTTTTGTTTTTTTTTCTGTTTTTTTCTTTTCTTCCTCGTATACTGGTTATGGTCCGCTACGATTTAAGGTAATTTATTTGCCAGTGGTCACGAGCAGTTTTAGTTAATTGATTGAAACCTAATCGCAAATAGTTCATGGGACGAAGTGGGGGGGGTGGAGATAGGTTTGAAATAGTAATAAATTAGAATGTAAGTTGAATAGAGTAGCGTTTTTTTTGGTTTTTTTAAGGAATATGCACGAGATTGGTAATATGAATATAGGTTAATGATAAACGGGGAGGAAAAGTTTGGCAAAAAGCATGAATTAATCTGTAGCAAATAATCTCATGAGCCAAATAAATGGGATTATTATAATTATTTTTTTAATTCTTTTTTTTTTTGCGAATAGGGGCATAAGGTAAAGTTAAAGACTGACTGAATAGTTTTGAGCGGAGGATTAATTCATGTTAGTTTAGTAGTATTAGTATAGGACAGATTTGGCGGGAAATTCGTGTAAGTCTAGTGA
Source organism: Sepioteuthis lessoniana (assembly GCA_963585895.1). NCBI lineage: Eukaryota > Metazoa > Mollusca > Cephalopoda > Myopsida > Loliginidae > Sepioteuthis > Sepioteuthis lessoniana. Next base: position 54,919 of record CAUZXS010003436.1, read on the forward strand.
AGTGTAAATCATGGACACGGACGAGTATTAAAATAACATCTTACCTCGGTACCAATTCCGGAAGTAGCAGGAAGAAACCGGATGAGGTAAAGATGGTACTATATAGCAGAGGAGTGTGGAATGCCGTTTTCATTGGCTGTTTACTAAAAGACAGATGTCTATAAGAATGGCCGAAGTCCGGTTTTTATTTTTTTTTCTTTGCTTTGGTAGAGGCACGAGCGTAGCACGTCGCGATCACGGAGACGGCTTGGCTCTTTCAGAGTCAAGCCGGGGTTACTGTCGGAGCTAATATGATGCAGAAATAACCCGAAATCGGCAATGAAGACAGCACATCACTGAAGACCTCCCTGATGCATCTAAGATGTATGATTGAAATGTAACAAATCATGTCACCCAAAAAGTAAAGAAAACTTCAGCATCTAGTTTCCACTCTTACCTATAAAGTGTGTTGTCTCCTTGTTGCATACAAAGATACTGCTCACTAAGAATAATGATAAAGGTCTACACTACATTTAATTCATTCTTAGTTTTACCTTGAGTATGGGAGTATTAGGTCTATGAAGTTGTTATTACATTGCAAAACATATCTATTACATGTATATAAGTATTGGTTTGGTTTGGTTTTATGATATATCAACCACTGTAGGCTATTTAATGCCAAATCCATTTTATAGATATAAACACTTCTTTTTCAAACAATTCAGTTGAGCATAAGTACACAGTTTGAATGTCAAAAACATTTCTATTTCAAGCTATTCAGTTTTATCAACAAAGTTAAATGGTTTCAAATATTGCTATATATCACTAACAATTCATTAATTAAACATCAGTCATTTATTTACACACAGTTAAATGTTAAAACAGTCCTATTTCAAGTAATTCTGTTTCGCATAAGTATACAGTTCAGTTCTATTTGACCCTTAGATAGGACTATCAGGTGCTACCACTCTGGGCCAGACTGGACCTGGGACCAATGGCAATGAAGGGGTACTCCGCACTCCCCAAAGCTCCAGCATTACAGGAGCCTCACAGGATTGTTTAGTGTCATATTTAGGACATTCATTGGGGAAGTCTTACCCCTTTGCAGAGGGGCAGTCATGTATTCTACAACTCCATCTGACTTAGCCATGTATAAATATATAAGTATACATAACATGTGATGCAAATTGTATTGAGACAGAATCTTTAAATTTTTAATTTTAAAATTTAAATGAAGTTCAGCAATTTACATAATGAAGAGATGACATCCAGAAAAGTCAGAGTGAATAAAAAAAAAAAAGAATTATAAAACAAGTCTCAATAAATTTTGAACAAAATGTTTGAGGCAAAATACAAAGATATTCAAGTGTGGCATCCTCCATATCCACCAGACCCAGCTTTGTAAGACTTAAATTTTCAGTTAAAAAAAACAAAAAACAAACAACTTATCTCAAACTCAAGAGTTGGGGAAAAGCAGAAATAAAACTGAATAGCTTCATGCTATATCAAGAGAAGATTCAGAAATGATTTGAGAAATTTTTAATCCCCAAAACTCTAGATTTGCATTGCTATTTTACATAAATCTTAATACCATTACTACATATATAGAAATTGTAGCAGATATTTGAGAATATATGTTTTGTGGGCAAAAAATGAAAGATCAGCTAATGTAATGTTATGCAGCATGTGTCAAATTCAAACCTTCTCTTTCAGACATACTGAGAACATTAGCATGGCAGTTTCCACTCTGACACAGGATATAAAAAGCTACACGATTCTAATGGTACCAACTCCTTATCCCAGCAATGTTAAGGGATTATGGATATTTATGGGTGACACAATATTTAGAATGCAGACAGGAATGTAGTCCAAGTGTATTGGAGCTCATTGTATGTTTGGCTAAATTTGATAAAATCCTAGAATCTTTGGTTTGGAAAATAACTTTTTATTAAGAAATTCATAGGTGTTTATTTATGAGTGATAATGAATATAAAAATGTGACTAGGTGTTTAAAAAAGTATTAAAAAATTTAAAAAAAAAAATTCTGTTCTTTATCCCCAATTCAATTAGACTTGTCTCTTAACATAGTTCTCTTCACTGACACTATTCCCAGCATGTTCAGAAACTTGTTCTGGCTGGTTTGATGTTTGGGTTTTATAGTATATCCACCTTTGTAGGTTATTTAATGCCAAATCCATTTTTATGAAAATAGTTCTATTTTAAACAATTCAGTTTAGGATAAGTACGCAGTTTAGATATAAATACACTTTAATTGGGAAAAACTTTTCTATTTCAAGCTATTCAGTTTAGTCAAGGTTTCTTTGTTTTATGGCATATCAACTCTTTTTAGGTTATTTAATGCCAAAGCCATTCTCCTAGAAGAACAGTAGTGGTACTATTTAACCCATAGCTGGGAGGATAAGGGGGTTCATACCTTTCCCAAGGGTATTTGCCCGAAAGTGAACGTAATAGCACGACTGGAGTACAAACTCGCGTACTACGATTCCGCAGTCCATCGCTTTAACCATTACACCACGAGGACACCCCCTTCAGTTTAGTCAAGCAATTTTAATTCAGCTAATTTAGTTTAGTATAAGTTCAGATTTTGTTTACACAAAGTTAAATATCAAAACAGTTCTATATTAAACAAATCTGTTTAGTGTAAGTACAGTTTCAATGTCAAAAAACAGTTCCATTTCAAATATTTCAGTTTAGCATAAGTATGCAGTTTAAATTTAAGTATGGTTTAATTGTCAAAAACATTTCTACTTCAAGCTATTCTGTTTAGTCAAACAATTCAGTTTAGCATAGGTATACTGTTAGTTCTATTTAACCCATAGATAGGGCCCTATCAGGTGCTGCCATGCCAGGCCAGAGTGGATCTGGGAGCAATGGCAATGAAGAGGTGCTCCGCATTCCCCAAAGCCCCAGCATCACTGGAACCTCACCATCAGATTGTTTAGAATCATATCAAGGACACTCATTGGTGGGAGGTGTCTTACAGCCCCAGTAGACTGGGCAACAGAAATTTGTTCTTGTAGTCATTTAGATCTTGTCATATACACTAATATATACATATAAGGTGCCCGTGGTGTAATGGTTATCGTCATAGGAAATGGACACGACAACAGGAGTTCAAATCCTGGATGAGACTGATTGCATTTCACATAGCACTAATACCCTTGGGAAAGGTATGAATCCAATTATTCTCCCTCCAGCTATGGGTAAATAGTAGGGCAGACTAGGTTCTTCAGCCTTGGTGAGGCAACTAGTCTAGAAGAAGGAAAACTCTGAATTCAAACCTGTTAAACTCCGCTTAAAAATTGACTTTTTGAGGGGTTTGTAAATAAATATACAGGGTGTCTCAAAACAGATGTACCCCATTAATATGATAATGATTTATCACTGAGACAAGTGCAATGGCAGTCATTTGGAACATATCCTGTAAAAAATGCATCCTTTGAGCTAGAGACATCAAATCAATGTTTTTTAATTGTTATTATATCAGCTTCCAGGACATGCAATCTTCTTTTGAGTTTCTTGTCTCAGTAATAAATCATTATCATATTAATAGGTTGCATCTATTTTAAGACAGTTTTAAATGATTTTGTCTCCAAATAAGTAGTGACAGAAAATATTTTTTCCTCTTTTTTTCCAAGGCATTGTGTTTGAGGATTAGTACTTGTTATAGTATACTATTTTTAAATCTGAAATAAAAAAGAACATTATTATTAGTAGAGCTATTAGCAGTCACATGGGCCTCATGTATATTGAGATACTGTATATGATTTGTAAACAAATAGTTTGTAGGTAACATTTTAAACCAAAGTTGAGCTTATTTGTTGGCACATAGTTAAATGCCTTCATTCATTGATTTCTAACTAATAATTTTATTTAATTTTAATTATTTGCTTGCACATTGTAAAATAGTTTCAAGTATTGCTGTCTAATACCAATAACTTTATTTGCACACAGTTTAATGATTTCAAGAATTGCTATTTAACACTAACAATTCAAATAAACATCAGTCATTTGTTTGCACACAGTTAAATAGTAAAACAGTTCTATGTAACCCATAGATGGGACACAAACAGGTATTACCACTCTGGGTCAGAGTGGACCTGGGAGTAGTAGCTATGAAGGGGTACTCCATATTCCCCAAAGTTCCAGGACTGGGGCCTCACTATCAGATGCAGTTTACTGTCATATCCAGGACACAAACTAATTACTTGAAAGCATGTAAGTGTGTAAATAATTGCCCATATAAAATAGAAATAAATACTGGAAATCATAATTATTTGTATTAGATAGGAATACTTGATACCAAATTGCTGTGTGTAAAAATGCTCATTAAAAAAAAACAACAACTAAACAAAAAATGTAAACATGAATGTACAATGAATATGATTCCCTAATCTTGAGGCATAAAATAATCACAGCTGGATTGCCGAAATTAATTTAAAAAGAAAAAAAAAATCAACTACAGTTTTCAACTGGATTCAAACCTTTCATGAAAAAAAAAATGTGTGCTTGCTTGCTTTAGCAACCTGCAAACAATTCATTTTTATGCATCTATGAAGCTTTTATGAAAGAATGTTTGTTTTTTTTTAATTTTTGCCATAGTTTTTACTTCCCGCTGACAAATGAGGAAATATATTCCAAGAAATATTCAATAGGATTTCTCAGCTGCCATCATCATTAATGTTATTGCAGGGGGTATTAGGATCATTATTATCAGTAATAAAAAAATAGAAATAAAAAAATAAAATAAAAAATCTACAATCAAAATACTTTGGGGATTCAAAAATTTTGTAGTATTTTGGTACATATTTGTTTGTGGTGCATATATCAAAACTCAAGCAGTTCAAGCTGTTGAAGGTATCTACTGGGGTTGGTAGTATCATGGTAGTTAGTGGACTGACACATTGTGTATTGCTTCACTATGAGCAATTTGAAATCCACTCAGATAAGTATACAATATCATCTAATTTGGGAACTTATACTTTACCAAAAATATGTGTTTTGTAAAAGTCATAGTCAATCACAGTACAATAACCAGATGTTTCTAGAAATTTCACTCAAATTGCCAGAACCTCAATGATCAGGCAAGGTCTAGTATATCTAAAAACATGGATTCTGAGGCCATGCTTCAAGTCATAAAGGCAAACTCAAAGAGTAGGAGGTGAACTTGGCAAGTTACTCGCAGAGAGTATCAGACGAGCTTGGCGTTTCACAGTCTAGTGTGGTTCATCACCTTTATGACTTTGGCAAAAGAATCTGGAGCTGCTAAATTGTTACCAAAATATTGCAAAACTTTTGGTTCTCTC
>CAUZXS010003437.1:0-12500 GCA_963585895.1 Sepioteuthis lessoniana
CGGGCATAGGCATAAGGTTAGAGTGTTCGCCAATGGCCCGGGAGACCTGTGTTCAATCCCAGGTCGAGTCATATCAAAGACACAAAATATGGTACTTGATGCCTCCTTGTTTAACACTCAACATTATAAGGTATGGATCAAGGGTAAAGTTTGTCAATCCTGGGAAAGGAGTGACGCGCTCCCCCTACACCTCGGTGTAGTAGCTATCGAAAAGGTCGCCAACTTTACTTTTTTATGAAAGTTATTTTAGACCCAGATACACATTATTACTATTTTCGGCCATTTTTCATCTTCCGAGAATATCGTTCGTTACTGTGATTTCATCCTTTCTTCTTTGTTCATTATCGCGTTCTCCCAAACTTCCTCTTTAATGATTTTCCCACGATCTCCTTCTTTTAATCGACAAAGTCTACTCTAATTTCACAATTAATACAGCGACTTTTTATTCTATCAGTTTCGCATTCGATATTACTCTCAACTGGAAACTGCTTTGATTACAACGTTATACAAAACGTTTCTCTTTGTTTATTTCAACAACCCAACGGATTGTCGACAAATATTATATATTGAGATTGAAAGAGAATAATTCTTTAAATCGGACAAGATTTCTAACTTTCAAATGCCCAGGACATTCTGTTTGTGAATACTAATTGTCGATTTAAATTGAAAAGCGACGGAATAAGATGCAATCATTGGCAATGATCGGACAAGTAATTTTTATTTAAAAAAAGGCAAGATCGTTAATCAATTTCAAGTGTATAAACATATCACAGAATTAAAGAGATGGAAATTGTTTGTTGATGTGATACAATGTCACTTTTCTAAGATAAGATCTAAAAATAAATATCACTTTTCAAGGTAAGATCTAAAAATACTATATATATATATATATATATATATATATAGAGAGAGAGAGAGATACTTCCCTACTCCCGTAGGTTTGAGTTCTCTAGCGAATGAAGTAATCGTGTTGCCATTAGCGATTATTGCAAGTCTCTTCATATATGAATTGAGGTCTCGGTAGCCGTTAAACGGATGTATGTAAACAATAGTAACTGTGATTCATAACCGTTTAAAATTTACTTTGCAGCTAATATCTCCTCGTGGCTGAATGGTTAGAAGTTTTGGTTTGACGTTTGAGTCAACCGGGTTTCGATCCCAGCTACGAGAAGCTAATATGTCTAGCCACACTGATGAGTTCTGATAGAACGAAACAGATCTGTCCGTGGATGACTATTGAGTTATATATATATATATATATATATATATATATATATATATTGTTGTGGTGGAATCACCTACTGATGGACACAACCACTCTCCATAATAGCGAAAGACGCAGTAATACGAAATCAGTCTAGATCTGGAAGCTAACCTCGCCCTCGTGCGGTTATGCGAACTAGTTTACCGTCCTATGTTTTTGTAACCATCATTTGTTTTAGTAAATATATACTTATACTATAACCGCGGTGTTCTGTTCTCTTTGTGACCCCTTCCAGGGTCATAACACATATATGTGTGTGTGTTTGTTTATATATATGTGTGTTTGTTTATATATATATATATGTGTGTTTGTTTTATATATATATGTATACGTTGAAAAGGTAAAACGAAAGAAAAATATGTTCCACCGCACCCCACAACACACTTATTACTCAGGGTTTTTTTCGAAAATTCACCATTTATTGGAAAAATAAATTAAATGAATTCAAAATTCACTAAAGGATTAGCCTTCCCTTCTCTAAATATCCAAAGGAATAAAACGTAGCAAAATCCGCTTCTCAAACCACTAAACACCAACTACTTTTCCAAAAAATCCTATCGCAAGACATGACACAATTTGAACATATCAACCAGTATTAATCCGTTTTTTTTCACAAAGCTAGATCTAAAATCCCAGAAGAAGACTTCTAATTGAAGCAAAATTTATCCATCATAATTGTTTCTCATACTGGAATAATTTTGATAATATATTTTGGCATTCAAAAACAGATCAAATTCGAAACGCGTTGGCAACTAAACAAACCATCAAATATATTTTTTCTTCTGTTTTACCTTTTCTATGTACATTCCTTCAAATTCAACTATTTTCTTCCGACATTCATATATATATATATATATATATACACACACTTACACTCTAACATAATTATATATATATATATATATATATGTGTGTGTGTGTGTTTGTGTGTGTGCACGTGTGTGTTTGGTAGAAATTCCTGTGACGTAGAGGCTAATGTGTCGGGCTGTGACATGATAGTAAGAGTGTTGAAACCTCAGTTAAGCTATTACGTTATCTTTCGGTTGTAAAAATGCTATTGAACCTTTATTTAATATTACAAGCGTTCACTAACCAGAACGCAACTGTATATTATCTGTTTTTTCTTTATATTTCAATTTTAGGCTTTATACTTGCAAAATATTTCAGGTTATCTATTCTTTTTTTTTTTTTTTCATTTTTTTTTTTTTTTAGTCTTCAAATCTCACGCACATACACTCATGAAAATCTTGACCTGGTGGACTAAAACCCTTTTAGTTAGCTGTAAATAATTATGTTAGGATTGATAAAAAGGTTGCTTCATATTGATTCGAAATCTTCTTTGTCCATTTCTACTGCCAAAGGTGAAGAATGCAGTCAGATATTTTTTTTCCATTCATAGCATCCAAGAATTCGTCAAAAGAAAAAAAACAAAACAAAACAGAAAAATGGTCAGCGTTCAACGAAATTTTGCATTAATAATGGGATTATATTGCAAAATTGTAATATAATAGGCGAGGGACTTCGGTTCATGCCTCTGGGTTTAGTTAGGCTGAGAACCTTTCGGCTCAGCACATGGGTTAGTTAGGTGCAGCCTTGATGCAGGTATAAACGCACGCTCGCCAGCGGGCGGACGTATCACTCAGAGATGTCCCAATATCTCAAGACGAAACGGGGTGACATGGTGCGAATGACGTCACGCACCGGATGTGCGCGGAGGTTTTTGGGAATTTGAAGAAAGTTAGGAGAGTTGAAAACTAGACGCCGAACGAGAAGGTTCGACTTTTGGGGCTCGCTGATACGAGTCGAATTTGTACTCCATATGTGCCGCACGAGATAGGGGCCAGATGAAGAAGCCAGCGTGAAAAGATTGTGTCTCTCTCCTTATGTCGAAACTTTTAACTCAAAAGTAATAAAAAGGTTTCGTACCTGAACAAACAAGTCGTTACGTGTTTTCGAATTTCGAGATTCCTGTGTTCTATGTTATGTATATATGTTACCAACATTCAATGTCCATTTCGCACATGGCGTTAATTGTGGCTATGGTACAAAATGCTCTGCACGAAAAGGCCGAAAGGTTTTACGGTCTCCTATCTTAACACTTTTATATTAAGAATTAAGTGCGCGCAAACACACACACACACACACACACACACACATATATATATATATAGATATATTCTTTAAAGAAAAAACCAAAGACCGGTTATTTTAGGATTATGAATTTATTTCCATCCTGTTTTGCGTTTCTGATGTATTGGTTTACATCAGAAACGCAAAACAGGATGGAAATAAATTCATAATCCTAAAATAACCGGTCTTTGAAAAAGAAGAAAAATATGACAGGACTTCTTCAGATCTTATGGATAAAATAAAACGGAATAGACACGGAGGTGGGAGGAACAGAGATGAAGAGTTACCTCCTCTTTCTATTAAACTTTCCATCCTGTTTTGCATTTCTGATGTAAACAAAAAACACAAAGAAAATATGAATGATTTTCTTGTCCTGAAGGATTTACTCCCAACTCTGGTTTAACTGGACCGAATAATACTATATATATATATATATATATATATATACCTGTCTGTATATGAGGTCTGTGCAGAAAAAAATAGCTGATACAATCGGCAAATAAGAATCATACGAACTGATATCTGAGAAGAAAATTCAATAAAACAAGAAAAGACTAAAATCATCCGTACTATTTTAAAATAATGAAATTGAGCTTCGATGCCGAGCTAAAAGAAAAATCACACGCAAAATCTTCTCAGCTAAATATAAAAAAAATGCTCGATGCACTAAGTAGGGGGAAACTAAAGTAATAAAACCTGCAGCGTAAGGTTTTACCAACTCCATCCTCAGGAAGAATCTGAGTCAGATTATTTCTGAAGACCCACTTGGTGAAACCTTGTTAGATTGGTCTTACTCAGAAGGTTTTGAAATATATATATACATACACACATACATACATACATATATATAATATAATATATATATATATATATAATTTTTTGTCGTATATTTTCTTCCCATATTTCAAGTTAAATTCCCGTTTTTAATCATTTCTCCGGTGGTATTGCATGAATAGAGCCGGACGAAAGGGCCCTCGCTTTCTTTTATTAAAAAAAAATAATTTGTCACCCTTATACAGATGATTCCCCTGTTTCTCAGTTTATATATATTTTCCTGTGCCATAAGTTTGATTATATATATGTATATATATATATATTAGTTTTTATGAGACAGTATTTAATCGGAACAATTCCAAGCAGGTTCAATAAAATATTTTAAAATAGAATGATAAATTTATGTTATCTCGGTCAAGGGCCCAATGTAAATAAAATCCACGGAGCAAATTATTTTTTCTTAAAAAATAAACAAACTAAAAACAAAAAAAAATCAACAATCGTTCACATCAATATAACGAATTTATTTCCATCCTGTTAAAAAGCATTGATATAGATGAATATTCTACAAAATTAACATGACTTATTCATATCAAACAAGAAAATGGATTAAAATAAGTTTTTCACATTCACAATCAGACTTGAAAAAAAAAGTTATTTCCCTAATATCAAAGTAACCCTTCCAATTCAAGAAACAATAAGTATCAACATTTTTTGCATGTAAAGAAAATTTTGAAGTATGATGAGACCGGTTGTTTCTTTACATGCAAAAATAAGTTGAAACTTATTGTTACTTGAATTTGAAGGGTTACTTTTATATAAAGGAAATAACTTTTATTTTCGATTCTGGTTGTGAATGTGAAAAAGTTAACGTAATCTATTTTCTGGTGCTGTTAATTATTTTAGAGCATTCATTATTAGCAATGCTTTTTAATATGATAGAAATAAATTTATTATCTTAATATGACCGATAGTTGGTATTTTTTTTAGAGAAAAAATTAGTTTTTATATGTATTTAATAGCATTTAATAGCTTCTATGCTAACACAGGTTTCACGCCGTCTTGTAAACGACAATCATCAGCCAGAGAAAGAAATATATTTCAGAAATCGAAAAAAGTTGAAGAATACAGTCAAAAGAACGTTAGGATAGCGTACAGTTCTTTATGAATGTGTGTGTGTGTGTGTGTGTGTGTGTGTGTGTGTGTGTGTGTGCATGTGTGTGTGTTTGTTTGTGTGTGTGTGTGTGTGTGTGTGTTGATTATATTTGCGTATATTTTTGTGTGTGGTCATACAAGTGATATTTAGTATGAGTGTAGGAAAATACATGTGCTGCAAGGCAAATTTAAGGTTCCCTCCTGGATATATGAGACGCGATGTGTAGCCAAAGTAGAGACAGTTTGACCGATTAAAAAATATTTTTTCGCATTCATGTGTGTGTGTGTATGTGTGTGATGATAATGATTTTAACTAAGGAACAAAATATCATCATCATTGCATTACGAAGAAATTAAAATTTTGATTTCTAAGCATAATAGAGGAAGTAGTATGATGAGTCAGAACGCAACAAATATCGTGGTGAGGAGACATCTTAGATTGTAATATATTTTGGAGTATTATCTATTTATTATATCTTGTATTCGTGCGCGTAAGTGTGTGTACGCGTGTGTTTAGTGGTGGTTTTAAGTTAGGAACAAATTATCAGCATCACATTACATTACAACAAATGAAAATAAAATTTTGATTTGTAAGCATAAAAGACGAAGGAGAATGGGGGATGATCACCCAATAAATATTGTTTGGTTAGTTTTGTTGGGTTTTATGGCATATCAACCTTCGTAGGTTATTTAACGCCAAATCCATTTTCATGTAAATAATCAGTTCTATTTCAAACAATTCAGTTTAGCATAAGTACACAGTTTAATTATCAAAAACATTTCTGTTTCAAACTATTCAAGCAATTATATATAACAATTCAGTTTAGTGTAAGTATAGTTTCAATGTCAAAAGCAGTTCAATTTCAAATAATTCAGTTTAACATAAGCACGCAGTTTAAATGTAATTACGGTTTGATTGTCAAAAACATTTCTATTTCAAACTATTCAAGCAGTTATATGTAACAATTCAGTTAAGTGTAAATACAATTTTAATGTTGATTAACAGTTGTATATCAAATAATTCAGTTAAGCAAAAGCACGCAGTTTAAATGTAACTACGGTTTAATTGCCAAAAACATTTCTTTTTCAAGCTATTCAGTTTACTCAAACAATTCAGTTTAGCATAAGTATGCTGTTCGTTCTATTTAACCCATAGATAGGGTCCTATCAGGTGCAACCACTCCGGACCAGAGTGGGCCTGGGAGCGATGGCAATGAAGGGTTACTCCGCATTTCCCAAAGCTCCAGCACTGCTGGAACCTAACCATTAGATTGTTCAGCGTCATAAAAGGATACTCGTTAGTGGGGGGTCTTACCCCCCTGCAGAGGTGCAGTCAGTGTATTCTACATCCCCAACTGACTGGGCAAAATAAATATTGTAATGATGAGATATGTGAGTAAAGTAAGTAAAGTTAGCGACCATAGTCGAGGGTAACCCGAAGGCTCCCTTTTCGATAGCTACTACACCAAGGTGTAGGGGGGCGCTATTCCTTCTTTGGATTGCTCTACTTTACCCTTGATCCGTACCTTATAATGCTGAGTGTTAAGCAAGGAGGCATCGAGTACCATTTTTTGAGTCTTTGGTATGACTCGACCTGGGATTGAACCCAGGTGTCCCGGGCCATTGGCGAACACTGTATAGTATTTTATGCTGAGATAGGATTTGTGTTGAATTGCAATAAAATTTTATATTAGTAATGATCGGTTAATGATTTATTACGTATGCATCATATGTAATAATATGTACGTAAGGAATTTAGAGAATATATTATGTTAAGATGTTGCAATAATTGTTTGTATTTGCCCGGCCATTTTTTTTTTTTGCGTGTTAGTGTGAATGGGGATGATTTTAAATAACGAGCAAATTATCATCATGCATAATTAAGAAAACACATTTTTGATTTGACGTGTAAGCATGATAGGTTTGGGACGTTAGGATAATAGGTGGGAAGTTGTGTTTGATTACAATGATAATTTTATTAGCTGTCTTTGTTGTCTTAATGTTATATTACGTATACGTTTTTTAATATATGATGGTGTATGCGTGAGGGATTTGTTAAATATTCTGTGTGGAAACGTATTTCGAACACTCATGAAAACAGCTAACATAATGTCAATAGATTGTGGGGGATCAGAGAGAGGGATATAGAGATTTAATGGTACCTACGGTGTGTCAGGTGTATGGTAGAGTTATTTGTGGAAGGATTTTTAGTTAGCGAGGTCGATGGGTTATGTGTATGGGTCAAAATGCGGGAGTAGATATTTGTTTTCATGTCTGCATTTGGATAATATTTCTAATATTTTATTTAGCAGGGTGGTTTTTTGATGAATTAGGGATAATTGCTAGTTTCTCGTGGAGGCAAAGAAGGCATTTTTGTTTTGTTGTGTGTTGACTGCAGGACTTGTTTAATACAGCTTACAGCTTTCTCGTGTAATGGCTTCTAATGTAATTTATTGCATTTACCGTTTTCAAAATTCAGCAATGTCTTAGATCATAGGTAAATGGTTTTTGAAAAAGATGGATTTAAAATTACATTTTTTAATATATGGTTATGTTTCCACCATTAAAAAATTACATTTAAAAAAAAAAATTTTAGAATCTCTGTTGGCTTGAAGCGATGTAAGCGTTTTCGATTCAATCAAATGTATAAGTGTTTCTTTCCATCTAAAAGAGTTCACGATACCATTTGTTTAGCCGAAATGAATTCATAATGGAATGAAAAAATTGAGTTTTTTCGTTAAATATATCATCATCATCATCATGTCGTGCCGCCAGCACGGATACCCTTGACCATCTCTCGCCACTTTTCGTTCATCGCCTCCGGCATGTCTTCTGGGTTACATCCTGTGTCCTCACATAGCTGCTGTATGTAAGTTCGGGCTGGTCATCCTGCTTTTGCTTGGCCATATGTGGGGGTCCATAGGAGTACGTCACTTTCGAGCTCGTCCTTGCTTCTCCAGCAGTGTCCGGCGTGTCTGGCTCGTCTGACCTGTATAGTTTTCGTGATGGGAGACAAGTGGCCGTACAGTTGGCGTCTCGTGGGGTGTTGTCGCCAGGACTTGTTCAATATTGCTCTCAAGAATGTTGAGAGTCTAATATATATATATATATATATATATATATATATATATGTATATAATAAAGTAAAAAGTAAGTAAAGTTGGTGACCTTCGTCGAGGGCGACCAGAAAGCTCCCTTTTTACAGCTACTACACAGAGGAGTAGGGGAGAGCGTTGCTCCTTTCTCTTGATTGCTCCACTTTACCCTTGATACGTACCTTATATTACTGAGTGTTAAGCGAGGAGGTATCCAGTACAATTCTTAAAGTCCTTGGTACGACGCGACCTGGAACTAGATCCAGGTCTCCCGGACCATTGGTGAATCCCTTCACCCACTAGGCCAATGAGCCGGTTTTAATATATATATATATATATATATATATATATATATATATATATATATGTGTGTGTGTGTGTGTGTGTGTGTGTGTGTGTGTTAAATTCGTTCGGTGTCATCGGCATCTCAGTTTTATCCAACTTCGCATTTGCGTAATTTTGTAATATTATAAAAAGCATTAAAAAAACTCTTTACTCATGCAAGCAACCATTGATAATGGACTATAAAAGGTTTGGATGCGCTCGGGGCAATTTTTGTAAATTCATCTACCAATTCCAACCTAAAAGTAAGACACTTATTAGGAAACATGAAAGGATCTTAATGAAATTATATAGACAAAATGTGTCTTTATTATTTAATCAAACAAGCTTGAATAGAAAACGGTTACCCAACCACACACACTCACACACACACACATATATATATATATGTGTGTGTGTGTGTGTGTGTGTGTGTGTGTGTGGAGGTGCCCGTGGTGTAATTGTTATCGTCGTAGGAAATGGACACGGCGACACGAGTTCAAAACCTGGACGAGACTGATTGTATTTCACATAGCACTAATACCCTTGAGAAAGGTATGAATCCAATTATTCTTCCTCCTGCTGTGGGTAAATGGTAGGGCAGATTAGGTTCTTCAGCCTTGGTGAGGCAACTAGTCTAGGAGAAGGAAAATTCTTAATTCAAACCTGTTAAACTCCGCTTAAAAATTGACCTTGTGCCATATCCTACCCGAGCGAAGAGGTTGGTATATATATATATATATATATATAGAGAGAGAGAGAGAGTGAGAGAGAGACAAAGAAAAAGAAGATATTTCACAGTTGTTTAAACGAAGTAGTAGCAAGTCTGAGTTTCACTGGTCTCACTCAGAATATTGCAGGGAAATAATTGGCATATTGATGTAGATAACTGAATATATTTAAAGTGTGCATTGGACGATAGAACGAATAATTTGCATAATGGCAGATGACGAATGTAAAACTTTCAAGTTTGTTCAAGCAAGATACAGAAGGAATTTCATTTTGAAAACTTTTCTAAACAGGAGTCATGGTTAAGTTGTTTAATGACATTAAAACTTGTGGCACTTGTAAAGATCATAGAAAAAACGGTCTCCTCACAATCTGGGCCTTCGTTAATAATCCGAACACCAGAAAATGACACCAGGGTTCAAGTGTAAATCGGCCAGAATCCATCCAGTTCTTTGTGACTTCTGAAACATGTACCCTTGTGCTTCAATTGACATTTTCGAGATTAAATGGTTCCAGATCAAAAATCCTATTCTGTCTACTTTCAATAAATATAACTTTAATATATATATATATAAATATATATATATATATATATATAGTCAGCTACAGAAAGTTTGTTTTGTTGTATCATAACTATTCTCTGTGGCTAGACACATTGGGTGCTTAAAGATGGGATCGAAACCTGCCCAACATTAAGTTAGACTTAGTATCATACCGCTCAGGCGGCAAGCGAACCACGTCAGCTCGGGAATAATAAGGCATTATGTCGTAGCTTTCGTTTGCTTACATTTTTGTCTTACGGGATACCAGAGTGCTCAATTAATTCGAAGAGCTTTGCATTATGCGAGTGGCCACCATATATATATATATATATATATATATATATATATATATATATATATTTGAAAGAAAAACTCAACATAACGTCTTGCCCAGTCGTCTAGTGCAGCAGAATACACCGACTACACCTCTGCAGAGGGGTAAAACCTCCAAACGAGTGTCCCGTTTATCACACTAAACAATCTGGTGGTGAGGTCCCAGTAATGCAGGAGCTTTGGGGAATGCAGAGTACTCCTTCACTGCCATCTCACCCAGGTCTTATATTACCTGGAATTGTAGAAACTAATCATATCCTATCAATGGGTCAAATAGAATTAAACTGCGTTCTTATGCTAAACTGAATTGTTTGAAATAGAACTGTTTTGAAATGTAACTGCGTATAAACAAATAAGCTATACTTATACTAAACTGAATTATTTAAATTATATCTCTTTGTATATATAAGAATTAATTTGACGTTAAAAACCTACGATGGTTGATGTGCCATAAAACCAAACTAAACCAAATTAAGAGACCGCCATTTGGCGATTATACATCTATTTTAGCTGGTTACTCCATATATAAAATAATTAGAATGACTAAGGAAAGATCCTCGAAAAATTGATATGTTGCATATTGACCGAGCTGTCCTATTCCAGTTGTGTAAACAGGAAGACAGCAATACATGGGTGGAAGCAGACCACGTGGGCAGATAGCCGGAAGTGAGGCACGTGGGTTAATCACCGGAAACGCACAGGCATTATGAAATAATATATGCAGACACCCACAGCAGTAACGGTCAGTCTAGCAGTCAGCAGTCAGAAGAGATTCGGGCAGATAAGGGGTCCGGAGAGGGCCAGCGAGTGCCCAGACGCCGGCAGTGCCCTCCCCCAGCTGAGAGGCAGAAAAAGTGCTTAGTGAAGCACTGTTTAGTCAATAAGTTAAGGGGTCATTATACCGGTGCACCTTCTGTGTTTGTCTCCCAGTGTAACATAGCCATAATACGGATATGTGAAATATATATATATATATATATATATATATATATATATATATATATATAAAACGTTCATATGCATAGGTATCCCGAAACACTGACGACTTTCTTTAGTTCAGGTACGAAACTTTTATAGACTTCTTGAGTTTAGTCTTTTCGACACGAGGAGAGAGAGAGACACACACACAATTTCTACTATGCTGACTGTTCCATCAGACCCAACAAAGCGCAGGCATCCCGTAGTCCATAACTGGACTGGCCTCGTCCAGGTCCAAAAACCAACTCGCATCCTCTACTTTCAAATCTCAACTAACTCCTTTTTTCAAAAATCACCCAAAATCCTCAGCCTCTCGCTTCCGGGCATGACGTCATTCACATCCACAGTCTTATTTCCTATCCGGGGTTTTTATTATGACATCTATGATTGTCACATTCTCCCCACGCGACCATGAACACCTGCGCTCAATGTGTGCCCCTACCCATGCAATGAGCTAAATAGTTCTAAGCCTAACTAAACCGAAAGATAAGATATAACCAACGAAAAATGATAATATAAAAAATTCTTCTGCAATTATATAACACCTGTAAGAGTTAAATTTTTAGAAGAAAGTGTTCATACGTCTTCCTTATTGGCTATTAAACACATATACGTGCACATTTTTCGACCAAGTTGGTTGGTTTATTGGTTGGTTGGTTGGTTGGTTGGTTTTCATGGCATATCAACCTTTGTGGGTTATTTAATGCCAGATCCATTTTTATACAAACACTCAGTTCTACTTCAAACAATTCAGTTTAGCCTGAGTACAGAGTTTAATTGTCCAAAAACATTTCTATTTCAAGCTATTCAGTTTATTCAAACGGTTCTATTACAACCAATTCAGTTTAGTATTAGCACAGATTTGGTTTACTCACTGTTGAATGTCAAAACAATTCCATTTCAAATAATTTAGTTCAGCGTATGTACAGTTTCAATGCCGAAAACAGCTCATTTTCAAACAATTCATTTTAGCTTAAGTACGCAGTTTACATGTCAAAACAGTTCTATTTCCAGCAATTCACTTTATCATAAGTATGCAGTTTAATTATCAAACAGTTCTATTTCAAGAAATTCAGTTTACCATGGGTACATAGTTTGACCCATAGATAGAACCCTCTCAGGTACTACCACGCCGAGCCAGAGTGGACCTGGGAGCGATGGTAATGAATGGGAGCTCTA
>CAUZXS010003437.1:15000-32500 GCA_963585895.1 Sepioteuthis lessoniana
AATTATCATGCATTTTGTAGTCCTAGAGATTAATAAAAATCGTCATATATTCTCAAACTGAATTTTTCCCAAATCATATTCTTTGTTTATATATATATATATAGGACTACAAAATGCATGATAATTAATATATAAATTTCTTACAGAGTAAATTTCCATGTAACAGAAAAACACAACAGTTTTTTTCTTTTGGCTCTTACAAATTTATTTCAGCTGACAAAAAAAAGCTTCTTCAGATAGTCATCAAACAATGGAGTGAAAAATATATATTTTCATTGTTTTTTCAATTGACTCTTACTTGTTTATAAGATGACATGAAATAGAAGTTAGTGTCAAAACGGATGTAATCTTATTGTCTGGTGTCATATATCCTTAAGAATCTCAAAAAAATTACACAACTCACAAAATCCTCAGCAACTAAAATCTCTGTATCTATTTAAGAAAATGTTATTGGAAAATTTATTTAATCCGACTTAAAATATTTATGTTAATCATTAACCAACGTAATACTTACTTTTTAGTGTGAAGTTTTATGAGAAAAGTGAACTCATAGCTAAGTCAAATTTATATTGCACATATTTAAGTACTTACACTCATATATACATATATAGACCAAAATAAAAGCATAAAAAAATTAATACTTAGCTTAGGTTCTTTGTTTGCTTTTCTTTCAAAGAACAGTTGTCTTCGAACATTCATTATTTTTCAGGTGTGTAACGTTGGTTATCCTATTTACCAACCCCTCCTCTCGGGCAGGATATGACACAAAGTCAATTTTTTTAAGCGGGGTTTAACAGGTTTTTTAATTCAGAGTTTTCCTTCTCCTAGACTAGTTGCCCGACCAAGGCTGAAGAACCTAGTCTGTCCTACTATTTACCCATAGTTGGAGGGAAAATAATTGGATTCATACCTTTCCCAAGGGTATTAGTGCCATGTGATATGCAATCAGTCTCGTCCAGGATTTGAACTCGTGTCGCCGTGTTCATTTCCTACGACGATAACAATTACACCACGGGCACCTCCCGTCGGTTATTGGAAGCGACGTCATTCCATGTCGAAAAGTTTTGTTTTTTTTTGCTGTGTCGTTATTTGTCATACGTGTCTTTTAAACAACATCTGCTTATTTATAGTTATAAAATTAATATTTTCACAAAGACAGCTTTTTATTCTCAACCAATAAAAAACGTCCTTTTAATCATTCCTAAAAATTAATACTTGTGAGAAGTTATATTCATTTTATTTATTATATTTATCTATTTAAATTTTATTATTTTGTTTTATCATGCAAAATTATAATGAAGGAATATTTATTTCTAACAATGTGACGATAAACTCTAAAACTAATATCAAACTTATCTTGTTTTGTCTAACATTTTAATTGGTTTTATTTGATTTCCATTTCAAGAGAAAAATTGTAGCATTATTTACCCCATGGCTGGGAGTATGAGGGGATTCATAGCTTTCCCAAGAGCCTAGGCTCGAAAGTGAGCACCATAGTACGGCCGGAGTTCAAACACGAACTCCGATGTCACAGTCAAGTAAGAACTCCTCACTTGTCTGTAACTATAGGGCAGTTTAAATCTGAACAGCATTCAAGGTCTTTTCTATTTTTCACGGTTCATTTTATTGAATTCTAACTGTTTGTGAGAGCAAATTGAAACTCTGTCTTGAAAAAAAAAAAAAACAAATAAAAAAAACAAAAAAACACAAAGTAAAACAAAACAAAAAAAAAAAATACGACGCAGCGAAACGCTATTAATACGGCTAGTATATATATGTAAAGATAAATCTATTATATTTATGACGAGGGTGTACCAATCTGGCTTTTAGGAAAATTAATCAATCTAAAGGTTTCAGTAGAAAGGCCAATAGATCAGTCATTTTTGACATCTTCTCAGTTCTTGCACGGAATTCTTGAGCGGGGAGCTTTTAAGGGTGTTTTAGCACCATTCCAAGATGAAGCCGATTTGGTGGGCGATTTTCTTTAGCACTTTTTTTATTCTCTCACATACTGACATTTCAATCTTCACTGCAAGCATTGTCCGCAAAATTTCGAGGCGAACCTCGGCATTCATCGAGGCTGATTTAGAATCAGTTTTTTACATTATCGATAGTACCATTCAATTCGTTTAGCAAAAAGATTGAACACTTGAGGCTCCGTTTAGTTAAATACGTTTGTGGGCACGTAACCTTGCATGGATAAATGCAAAAAAAAAAAAAAAGAAAAAAATGATTTCTTTTAAAAAAAAAGAATATCTATCTATGTGTTCATATATATATATATATATAATTCTTTTTTTTTAATAGATCTATAGAGGAAAGTTGCGATGTTCAAATTCTTCCATAAACACAATCCTCAAATATTTGCGATAGCTGATTTTAACGGTTTTTAAGGTTTTCATTCATTCCACAATATTTTTAAGTATGGCCTAGCTGTTAGAGTGTTCGCCAATGGTCCGGGAGACCTGGGTTCAATCCCAGGTCGAGTCACACCAAAGACTCAAAAAATGGTGCTTGATGCCTCCTTGCTTAACACTCAGCATTATAAGGTACGGATCAAGGGTAAAGTGGAGCAATCGAGGGAAGGAGTAGCGCCCTCCCCTACAACTTGGTGTTGTAGCTATCGAAAAGGGAGCCTTCGGGTCACCCTCGACTATGGTCGCCAACTTTACTTACTTTATATATATGGAAGAAACAGTTTCTTCCAAGCAGCGCTCGTATCGATACTGCTGAATGGATGCACTTCTTGTACGCTAACAAAACGGCCGGAGAAGAAGTTAGACGGCAATTACACAAGAATGCTGCGAGCTATATTGAACAAGTCCAGGAGGTAACACCCCACAAGGCACCAACTATACGGCCACCTGCCTCCCATCACGAAAACTATCCAAGTTAGACGAACCAGACGTGCAGGACACTGTTGGAGAAGCAGAGACGAGCTCAAAAGTGATGTACTCCGATGGACCCCCGCATATGGCTGGGCAAAAGCAGGACGACCAGCTCGAACATATATTCAGCAGCTCAGTGAGGATACGGGACGTAGCCCTGAGGATCTTCCAGAGGCGATGAACGATAGGGAGAAGTGGCGAAAGAGGGCCAGGTATATCCGTGCTAGCAGTACGACATGATGATATATATATATATATATATATATATAATTATCCTTCACAATTTTCATCGCTACAAACAAATCTTAAATAAACTGCTGGGCATGAATATGTTGTGCCGAGAGAGTGACTACAGTTCCATTTGCTTATCACGTTGCCACAGTTCAACACTTTAATAACAATGCCTCAAATTATGTTGCGCATGAAGGAAAGTTATCATATATATATACATATATAGCGAGAGAGAGATAGAGATAGAGAGAGACCGAGAGAGAAAGGGGTGTATGTGTGGTGCGTATGGTATGGTGAGTGGTTGTGTGTTTCTGCATGTGTGTGGGGTTGCTGAGTTGTGTGATTGTTGATTGGGATGTGAATCTGTGTTGAGGTGCCTGTATGTGTGTTGGTGTGTCTATATCTGTGTATGTGGGTGTGTGTCTGTGTGTAGGTGTGTTTCTGTGTCGGTGGGGGGTCTCTATGTGGATGTATGTCTGTATGTATTGTGTGTGTAGGTGGGTGTGTTTCTGTAGAGGAGTGGCTGTGTATGTGGCATGTGGCCGTGTGTGATTGTATGTGTGTATCTCTGTGTGTTGGTGTGTTGCTGTGGGGGTGCATGTGTGTGTGTGTCTGTAGTGTGCGGTTGTGCGTGTCTGTGTGCGTGGCGGAGTTTCTGTGTTTATATGGAGAGTGTCTGCGTGTGTATGTGGGTGTAAGTCAGTATGCGTGTGGGTGCGTGTCTATGTTCGTGAGCGTGTTTCCTGGTGTGTGTCTGTGTCTGTGTCAAAGAACAGTACTCAACGAATTCAGATCCTGCAAGAGATTGTTAGCTCTTCAATAAATCTCTTTTTAGAGGTGAAATATTTGGGTTGACAAGGTTCCCTAACCGAAATAGGCCAATCAAACTAAGAAACATAAGTGAATCAAAAATATTGTTCTGGCGAGTATGTAGCACATTCACACATCTTTTTGTCCCTTTTTAGCTTATAATAAAAGCCTAGTGGGTTCTACAAAAATTCTTTACCACTATATATAAAATCACCTGTTTATCTATTCCAATATTTCATATCTTATATATATATATATATATATATATATATATATATATATATAAATATATATACGCGTTAATGTGATTATATATATATATATATGAATGATCTTGAACGTGACTATTTACATTTCCAATTGCGCTCGTACATTCAGGATTGGTATGAATCCAAATATTCACCCTCCAGCTATTGATAAATAGTAGGGCAGACTGGACCCCTTAACCCATGTATTTCAACTGACCTAGGTAAAGGAAAACCCTGTATTTAAAGTTCATTTAAAAACTGGCCTTGTGTCAGTTATTGCAAGAGCAAAGGTGTTAGTAATCGCCCTCCCACACACACACGCACACACATATATATATATATATATAGGGTGTGGAAGCAAAATTTGGAATATTCTAGTATAATAATAAACGATTCTATTATAAAACAAGATTAATTTTAATTGAGAAAAAAAAGGAAAAAAGAAAATTGACACAAAACAGTAAATCTACTTAATGTGGCCACCATTCTTTTTCAATTATTGTATCAACAAGACTTTAAAACGATTTGCATGCCTTTAAAAATAAATTATTCAGTCATTTTATTCCATTCCTCCTCAATAGCAGTTTTAATCGAATCAATATTTCGATGGGATGCTGCAGTCGTTTGGTTTTTAAAAACGCCCTATATCGCGTATTTAAGAGGGTTAAGATCTGCGTTTCAATCTTGATTAATTGCTGCCCTCTGAGTTTTCTCGCGGACTTTCAATCCGTTTCCATTGCTCTTTTATTGACATCTGGGTTCCTTCTTAATCGCCGTTGCTACAGCATTTAAATAGCCTTCTCGTTTTTCTTTAATCCTACACTCTCATTTTTCCTTAAAAAACTCTTCTTTCTGTGGGAAAAAAAAGTTCTTCTTGGCTTTGTATTCGGTAGGCAAAGAAACTTTGTTTTGGTTTCAGCGTTAAGCAAATCATAGATTCTTTGTCGTTTCTTTTCTTGCTCACTCATATTGGGCTGAATTTTTATAAGAAAGTGTCTTGAATAATAGATCTAATCAGAAAATCTTAAATTTACCGTGTTTTTTTTTCAAAAATTGGACAAATCAGACTAAAAAAAACATTTTAAAAATTATTCTATTTTTGATACTGTACCCAGTATATTTATAAAACACGAAACATACTTTTTAGGATGTAATGCTTAATGATCACATTCTCTGACTGTCTGTCTGTCTGTCTGTCTGTCTGTCTCTCTCTCTCTCTATATATATATATATATATATATACGCGGGGCATTCGATAGGTTTGAGGACTTTTTTTGTACAGGCATTTAAAATTGTCGTAGACTCTTGAAAATTCAGTAACTTATGGCAATACATCATATGAGATGTTTGACCAATTTTTATGATTTCAGGTTCAAATGAACACCTACAGCAGGAATTGGAATACGCCCTACAAAAGCCTGATTCTCACAGCTGATGAATTTCAAAAATGCAGTCTTGACGGGAGGAGACTTCAGAAGAAAGATATGCTATAAAATTGTGTTTTAAACTTTGAATAAATGCCACAGAAACGTATGGAATGCTTCTGACTGCTTTTGGACAATCTTGCATGAATCGAGCATCAGTTTTTGAGTGGCATAAGAGTTTCAAAGAAGGCAGGGAGTCTGCGAGGGATGATGAGAGGTGTGGTAGGAGTAAGGAAGTCAATACAACAGCGTTTATTGGTCAAAGGGTTAGGGTTACTATGTTGAGGTTTTAAGGGAGTTCACGAAGAGATTACTAGGGAAGATGCCAGCACTCTTCAAATCGGGTCAGTGGCATTTCCACCAGGACAATGCATCAGTCCACTACTCCATCCTTGTCACAGACTATTTGATCAAGATGGGTATCAAGACAGTTCCTCACCCTCCCTATAGTCCAGGCCTTGCTCCCTGTGACTTTTGCTTATTCCCTAAGTTCAGAGGCTGTCGTTATGAGACATTTGAGGAGATTAAAGAGGCATTGACGAAGGTCATTGACATGGGGCCTTCCTGAATTGTTGGAACGGTACAGCAAGTGCATTGCAGCCGGAGGAGATAACTTCAAAGGGGACTAGAGTTTCATGTGTGTACTCTCGATAAAAGTGGCCATAGTAAAATATTCTGGAAACTTATTTAATGATCCTCGTATATATAAACTTAAAGCAATCTGTAATCTCAGTTCTTCATGTCGGCTTCATTAATTAAAGTAACTCACTCAGTATATGTTAAGATATAAGGGATATAAGTTTGAGTATGTGATTCTTTCTACTTGTATGAAAATAGGAACATGGTGATTCGAAGTGATAGGTATTTGCTAGTTTTACCTTCACCTGACGAACGGCAACATTAAGGGAAGTGCCCGTTGTGTAATGGTTATCGTCGAAGGAAATGGACACGGTGACACGAGTTAAAATCCTGGACGAGACTGATTGCATTTCACATAGCACTAATACCCTTGGGAAAGGTATGAATCCAATTATTTTCCCTCCAGTTATGGGTAAATAGTAGGGCAGACTGGGTTCTTCAGCCTTGGTAAGGCAACTAG
The DNA here is from genome assembly GCA_963585895.1 of Sepioteuthis lessoniana. Classification (NCBI taxonomy): domain Eukaryota; kingdom Metazoa; phylum Mollusca; class Cephalopoda; order Myopsida; family Loliginidae; genus Sepioteuthis; species Sepioteuthis lessoniana. The sequence continues at coordinate 21,701 of CAUZXS010003437.1, forward strand.
TCTAGGAAAAGGAAAACTCTGAACTAAAACCTGTTAAACTCCACTTAAAAATTGACCTTGTGTCATATCCTGCCCGAGCTGAGGAGTCGGGGAAATATGGGCAACAGTTAGGGAAGATCTAGTAAGATTGTTTATTAAGTTGAGCTTAGTCTGGCAGAAGATCCCAACAGTGAGATATTTTTTTAATGTTATTTGATCTTAATTTAGTAGTTTGGAGGCGCGCTTAACGTTACGGTTATTGGTTGTAAGAAATAAAATTGACAAGCCGAATTCAAACCCTCGAAGGAGCTGGTTGCATTTCGTTTCGTGTAAAATACAATAATCAGGTGAAAAACAAAAGTAAAATGGACGCAGAAAAGAATTATTAACTACTGAATGTTCTCTACACCGTGCGATAAATGACTGCTTAGCGCAAGAACGGAAGTAGGAAGATGGAAGTGAAGTAAAAAAAAAATCTCTTAAGTAATGGTATCGACGTGATGAGACAATATAACGGTTTCTTTTAGGCTTTATTCTACTCACCCTGTCAGTATTTGAGCACTTGAGATAAGGGAAAAAAATATAAAGATGTGTTTATCCCCCCCACACATACACAAATACTTATATATAAATATATATATATATATATATATATATATATATATTCGTGTGTTTGTGAGCGTGAATGTTTTTGGGTGTGCTTTAGTTGTACTGTTCTAGTAACTGGTTATTTCCTCACCCGATCCCAATATCTACCTGTGTGTTGTGATTGGATGTTTTGGTAAAGCGTATGCCAGGTTAGCAAGCAATAACTTCGTGTCCGGAGCACTTAGAAGGAGCCATCATTCAGCTGACACAATTTGATCAGCGCATGCGCGGTGCTTACTCGGTGGGGTTTCCTTCCTGTAAATAAACAACGTCTAAACCCCAAATGAGAGCTCTTCACTGATGGTTTTTTCTTGTTTTGCAGGTGGAGCTAACTCAATTGAACGTACTGTTAGATGCTGAGGCACGATATTCTCATTTATCTTTTAAATTATGCATTAAACGATATATATATATATATATATATATATATGTGTGTGTGTGTGTGTGTGTGTGTGTGTGTATATCTGTGTTTAGTAGCGAGAGAATGAGGTCTTTAACCATTAGTTAATCTCTGGACAATTACAAATATATATATATATATATATATATATATATATATATATAAAGAGAGAGAGAATGAGAGAGAGAGAGAGAGAGAGAGAGAGTATATGTGTGTTCAGAAGTTCTGAATTTTGGAAGAGAATATTAAAAAATATGCGATAATCAAAATATATATAATCGCTGAAGATTCCAGACTTAGAAAGTGAGTTATTTAATTTCCAATTATAAATAGCTGCTAGATGTTCTGAATAACCTGTATGTGATCTCACATCACTATACGATTATAGATACTAGCCCTCTTTTCTTACTTTTTCAGCAGATGATGGTGTACTTTACTCGAAATTTAAAGGTACAAACATCGTCTTCATTATTTAAAATTATTCTGGGTTTATCACTCATCTGCAGTTGCAACGTTATGTACTTTTTCGTGCGAATTTTTCTTTTTCACACACACACACACACACACACACACACACACACACACACACACACATATATATATATATATATATATATATAAAATTAACTTAAATCGCGAGTCGGAAATTTTCTACTAAAGTTTCACCTTAACAGATCATCAGGAAGTCTAACCCCGACTCGGGTTTAGACTTCCTGATGATCCGTTAAGGTGAAACTTTAGTAGAAAATTTCCGACTTGCGATTTAAGTTAATTTTATAATTGGCTCCACTCGTGTTGAGCACTCTTGTAATTGTAGCATTGCAGTGTTCGCGGAAGGTTTTAGTTTTCTTTTGACCAACTGACTGCATATCCCTAGATTTTTTTCAAGGGGTCTGACGAGGTTGGTCTTTTCTTTCTTTTTGGCCTATAATATTTTTTCTTTTTCCCCCGGGCGGTGATTCGAGATATTCTTATCTCTTGTTCCTGGCTGGGTCTTTTTTCTTTTTTCTCTGATACCGTGAATGCTGGTAGATATTAGATTAGTAAATATATATATATATATGGGCGCGTGTGTGTGTGTATGTGTATGATTATGTTTATAATCTAGGGCTAAAAATGTTTTTAATCCGAAAAATATTTTTCCCGATCGGCTGGGACTGTAGAATTCACCGACTGCACCATTTCAGAGGGGTAACCCCACCACACATACACCAACAAGTGTCCCGGATATGACACTAAACAATCTGATGGTGAGGTTCCAGTAATACTGGGCCTTTGGGGAATATGGAACACCTCTTCATTGCCATCACTCCCAGGACCCCTCTTGCTCGGAGTGGTAACAATCGATAGGGTTAAATAGAACTTAACAGAGTACTTATCCTAAACTAAATTCCTTGAAATAGAACTGTTTTTGATATTTCAACTGTACTTACGCTAAAATGAATTGTTTGAAATAGGACTGTTTGACTTAATGGAATTGCTTGAAATTGAAATGTTTTTGACACTCAAACTATGTACTCATGCTAAAGTGAATTCTTTGAAATTGAACTGTTTATTTGTATTAAAATGGATTTGGCATTAAATAACCTACGGGGATTGATATGCCATAAAACCCAATCAACCAACTAACAGAAAAATATTTATGCGCAAAAAGATGCCAAGCAATATCTTAATATTTTTCAAGTATAAAATCAACTAATAATAAAGCAGGAGAAAAACTCACGGTTCAATATTTCACGTTATTGATTTTCTGACGAGCAATATCTATCTATATATGTATATATACTGTCAGTGAGTTATTCAGAGAAGTCCGATCAAAGAACATGGAACTTTCTATTTTATGATCGTATTGTTTGGGTTCCTTGTGTAATGGTATATCAACCTCCGTGTGTTATTCAGTGCCGAGCGTATGAGGTCGTTCGTACATTTTCCAAAAGGAATAAGTCTGAAAATAAACATAATAGGGTGACTGGAGTTCGAACTGACTTTTTTCAAGGTTGCAGTCCAACACCTTAGCCATTAAGCCACGGGCACTATCCCTGGTCATAATACTTATTCTAAAACTTTTCAGGACGTTTCTTTGTATTCAGATCCAATTGATGAAATTGTCCTAGGTTCTTCCGACCAACACCTTACCACCTTGTTGATACTTGTATTAAATAACACATCACAACAACATGAGTCCTGGATGAGGCTATATGCACTTCCCATTGTTATAATTCCCTTTGAAAAGGAATGCATCCCACTGTTCTCCCTCTCCAACTGTTCTATCTCTAGTTATAAGTAAATAAATTTTTAATGCATTTGTAATTTTTGTCAATAAGATTTGGTTGGTTTGATTTGGTTTTAGTTTGGTTTGGTTTAGTTTGTTAAGGTTTGGTTTGGTTTGTTTTGATTAGGTTTCATGGCATATCAATCATTGTAGGTTATTTCTTTTGCCAAATCCTCTCTATACATAAGTAATAAATATGTATAATTTAGTTTTGGTTGAGTTTTATGGCATATCAACCATTATTGTCTAGTTGATGGCAAATCCTGTTTATACACATTTATTGAATATATAGGATTTCGTTTCTTTGGGTTTTATGGCATATCAAATTTTGTTGTTTGTTTAATGCCAAATCCTCTTTATACATATATATTAAATATCTATAAGTTGATTTGGTTGGGGTTTATGACAACCATTGCAGGTTATTTAATGCCAAATCCTCTTCATACATATATATTAAATATCTATGATTTGGTTTGGTTAGGTTTTATGGCATATCAACAATTGCAGGTTATTTAATGCCAAATCCTCCTTATACATATATATTAAATATATATCATTTGGTTTGTAAAAACCTTTTCTTGCTAGCATTTATAATGAGCCTGAGCTAATTTGTAGGCATGCAGTCAAATGCTTTCAAGAATTGCAAAGTATCACTAAAAATTCAGTCAGACAGCCATTTGTTTATACACAGCTAAATCGTCAAAACATTCTTTGCTTGCTTGTTTGGTTTGGTTTCATGTTGTATCAACCATTTGTTTAATGCCAAATCCTATTTCATTATATATATTAAATATATAGGATATTGTTACGAGACTGTTACGTACCTATTCATGGATTCTTCTAAATTCTATATTAATCGAGAGCCAAGTACTGTCGTGAAATTTTGAATACTCTACCGATATTCGACCGAAAACTAAGCCTAGCTTATGCCGTCACTTTTCTCTGTATCTTGTTACTTCAATACATCTTTAAACTTATACCGTGCTCCGAATTGTCTTTCCGTGGTCCCAACCTGGGTCCACATCAGATGTGTAAACATATTTTGTTGATAAGATTTTAAACGAGCGAGAGTTCTTATTTTGCCCGTGGTGTAATGGTTATCGTCGTAGGAATTGAACACAGTGATACGAGTTCAAATCCTGGCCGAGACTGATTGCATTTCCCATAGCACTAATACCCTTGAGAAAGGTATGAATCCAATTATTCTCCCTCCAGCTATGGGTAAATAGTAGGACAGACTGCGTTCTTCAGCCTTGGTGAGGCAACTAGTCTTGGAGAAGGAAAACTCTGAATTCAAACCTGTTAAATTCCGCTTAAAAATTGACCTTGTGTCATATCCTGCCCGAGTGGAGAGGTTGGTAAATATGGAGAGTTCTTATTTTGCACAGAATAAAATAATTTTATGTATTGCTATTCAATATCAATCCTTTGTTTGCACACATTTAAATAGATATGATGTACTTTCAAAAAATAGGAATCACTGGCCGCAGTTTGAAAGTTGCCTCAAATCGTCTTCAGACCGCGGCGCAATATGCATCAAGTTGGATTTGGTCGAAAGCGAGAAGTTTTCAGCATGAAGGAAATACACGCAGAACCACCATTTTGTATGCTTACGTAAGAAACAGTTACTGTAAACGCATAATAACATTAACGGCCGAAAGTAAACGCGCTATTTTTTTATGTTTGCTTTTTTAAATCACAAACTGCACACTAAAGATTAACGTCCAATGTCGTCTCTGTTCTTAAGTGATCTGGCGTATATATATATATATATATATATAATTCTCTTAATACCCTTTCCATGCTAAATGCTGCTTGGTAGAACAAGGAGTGGCTGTACCGCTTTGAGCTACCGAAACTGTGTTATCACCCCTGGTTGGCGGGTGATGAGAACAGGGTATCGCACGTGCTTTCCCATGTTCTATGATGAAAACAAAAATTAAAGAGTTTAGTTTCTTAGGTAATTTTATTTTTAATTAATTAAAAACTAATTAGTTAGCACATTTGTATTGTTAATATTTCTACGCAGTTATATTGTTTTAATTGTTGCTTTATGACGCTAAGAAACCCCTTGACAAAAATAAAAGACCACCCACACAAATGAAGAAAAACATATTGTTTACAATTTCTAAATTATGAAAATCAAGAGACATTTAGATTTATAAGAAATTTCACTTCATTTTTTATATGTATATTAGGATTTATACTAAATTTTATCATTTATTTTTGACATAAATATAAGACCACCAATAAAAACTAAAGAAAAAAACTTGGTTTAATTGAAAAAATTATTATGTATAATCTATGTATTATAACTCCTTTTAAAAACTCTAAAACATAAAGGCAAACATTTTTCCAGAAGTGAACGACTCAACCAGGCATAGTGGAGGAGGATCTCTTACAATCTAAGGGGTCTTTTCATCTGGAGGAAAACTTAAACTACAATTATGTGGAGATAATGTAAAGATGCTAAATGATTTATCTCTCGCACCAGAAGGGTGTCGTCTATGTGGAGAAGGATGGATTATTTAGCAAGATAATGCTACAATTCCGAATGCCCCCATAACGAAGAAATATTTGTTGGAACAAATAATAAGACTTCTTGACAACGTGTTCTCCAGACCTCAGTCCTGTAGAAAATTCGTAGTGATTGATTGTTGCAAAAGTCTATGAAGGCCGTTGACAGTATTCAATAGTTTCTGAACTCAAAAAAGCAATCATAGATGCATTGGAAATAATACCTTCGGTTCAACTTCAGGGAACTAGGTGATAGTATGCCTAGGAGTCAGACCTGACCGATAAAATGAGACCCAGTTTCTACCAAGCTGAGGTCGTATCGATACTTATATATGGATGCACTACTTAGACGCTAACAAAACGGCTGAAGAAAAAGCTACACGGCAATTACACAATAATTCTGTGAGCAATATTGAACAAGTCCTGGAGGCAACACCCCACAAAGCACCTACTATAAGGCTACCTACCTCCCATCACGAAAACTATCCAAATTAGTTGAACCAGACATGCAGGACACTGCTGGAGAATCAGGGACGAGTTCATGAGTGATGTACTCCTATGGCCTCCACATATGGCCGAGCAAAAGCGGGACGACCAGCTCGAACATACATATATCAGCTCTGTGATGATACGAGATGTAGCCCTGAAGACCAGACAGAAGCGATGAACGATAGGGAGAAGTGGCGAGAGAGGGTCAGGGATGTCCGTGCTGGCGGCATGATATGGTAATGATGATGATGATGACTAGCTACATTTTTGAGTTTATCAAAACTAACGGTAGATCTACAAAATATTAATGTGCCTTTATATTCTATAGTTCTCTCCTCATTGGTCTTATTGTCAAAAAATGTTAAAATTACGTATAACAGCCAATATACATATAAAACTGAAGTAAGATTTCTTCATATTTTAAGGGTAATTGTCTTTGTGCTCTGTTTCATATATCTGTTTTTCATAATTTAAAAATCGTAAACAATATTCTTTTCTTTATTTCTGAGGGTGGGATTATATTTTTTTTCCAGGCCTCTAATTCAAATTCACTATTAATAATTTATTTGCAGACAGTGAATTGGTTACAAGTATTGCTATTTAACATTAAATATTCTATTCAACACTATTCATTCATTTGCTTGGGCTGTAGAATATACCGACTGCTTCTCTGCAGGGGGGTAAGACCCCACCCCGACAAGTGGCCCGGATATGGCACAAAACAATCTGATGGTGAGGTTCCAGCAATGCTGGAGCTTTGGGGAATGCAGAGTACCCATTTATTGCCATCGCTCCCAGGTCCACTCTGGCCCGGAGTGGTAGTATTTGATAAACGTCCTATCTATGGGTTAAATAGAACTAAACCGTGCTTCTTTCACTATACTCATTTTTTACATTTAAAGTGCGTATTTATGCTAAACTGCTTAAAGTGCGTATTTATGCTAAACTGAATTGTTTAAAAGGGAACATTTTGACATTGGAACTGCGTACTAGTGCTGAACTCAATTGCTAAAAATAGAACTGTTTTGACGTCTAAACTGTGTACTAATGCTGAACTGAATTATCTGAAATAAAACTGTTTGACATTTAACTCTGTGTATTGCCCAGTCAGCTGGGGCTGTAGAATACACTGACTGCACCTCTGCAGATAGGTAAGACCCCCCCCCTAACGTGTGTCCTTGATATGACACTAAACAATCTGGTGGGGAGGTTCCTGCAGTGCTGGAGCTTTGGAGAATGCGGAGTACCCCTTTATTGCCCTAGTGGTAGCACCTGATAGGGCCCTATCTATGGGTTGAATAGAACTAACAGCATACTAATGCTAAACTGAATTGTTTGAATAAACTGAATAGCTTGAAATAGAAATGTTTTTGACAATATAACTGTACTTACATTTAAACTGCGTTCTAATGCTTCACTGAATTATTTGAAATAGAACTGTTTTTCGACATTAAAACTGTATATACACTTAACTGAATTGTTACATATAACTGCTTGAATAGTTTGAAATAGAAATGCTTTTCTGAGAATTAATTTTTATTTATTGCGGACTTTTTTGGTCCTTTGTGTTGTTTCTTCTTTCACTACGTTTCGGCCAAATTTCACCTCTGGCCTTCTTCAGGTGATTTTACCGCGACCTCGGATAGGAATGATGAGTCTTGTTACCGTATCCCCAGTAATTACTGCCTTCCATAGTTGTTGTTTATCGCACCACGTTTTTGACCAAGTAAACCTCTGGCCGTCTTGGGTAGGATTTGAAACCGCTATCTTCTCTCAATGCTCACCTGGAACCGTAGAGACTCAACGCCTCTATCCCCTGCGCCACGAAGACAGTGGTTTCAAATCCTACCCAAGCCGGCCAGAGGTTTACTTGGTCAAAAGCGATAAACAACAACTATGGAATAATTACTGGGGATACGGTTACAAGACTCAGCATTCCTATCCGAGGTCGCGGTAAAATCACCTGCAGAAGGCCAGAGGTGAAATTTGGCCGAAACGTAGGGAAGGAAGAAACAACACAAAAAACTACCAAGATGAGGACAAAAAGTCCGCAATAAATAAAAATTAATTCTCAGATTAAGAAGCCTCATTTCAAAATTATTCCAATTAAAGACAATTAGAAATGTTTTTGATAATTAAACTGTGTACTTACGCTAAACTGAATTGTTTTAAAAAGAACGGTTTTTTACATAAAATGGATTTGGTGTTAAATAACCTACAAAGGTTGATTTGCCATAAAACCCAAGGAACAAACCAATCATTCATTTGCACACAGACAAATGCTTCCATGTATTTGTACGCAAAACCAATAATTCCATTTTGAAACACAATTAAAGAGAGTCAAGTATAGCTATTCATCACTAATAATTCTATTCAACATTACTCATTCATTTGCGCACAGTTAAATGGTTTCAAGTATTCGTGTGTATCACTAATAATTCAATTAAATATCAGTTATTCGTTGACACACAAAGGTCAAAGAGTTCTATTTCTAATAATATATTTCAACATGTCATTTGTTCACACTGATTACATGTCAATTTGACCCTTATACACAACCCTATAAGGTGCTATCACACTGAACCAGAGTGTAGCTGTGAGTATTAGCAATGAAAGGGTACTCAATCTTCCCCCAAATCTTTAGGACTGGGGCCTCACCATCGGATCGTTTAGTGTCGTTTCCAGGACACTCATTGGAGAGTGGTCTTACCTCTCTGCAGAGACCCTCTACATAATATATAACTTACAAAGGATTTGGTTTTAAATAACCCAAAAAGATGAATAAAACCAAACAAACATACTAGAATTTCAGTCGTGTTGGTCTTGTAGTTTCGAAAATCATGTTCGATGTAACAAACAAATATTACTTAACAGAATGATGGATAAGAAGATAAAGGAGCTTATTAGCATAGGCATATTCCAATCAATATATTTCCTCTCTGTGGATTTTCACTAAAGTAGCATATTTAAGCTTGACCAAGTATATATATATATATATATAAATACATATTTACCAACCCCTCCGCTTGGGCAGGATATGACACAAGGTCAATTCTTAAGCGGAGTTTAACAGGTTTGAATTCAGAGTTTTCCTTCTCCTAGACTAGTTGCTTCACCAAGGCTGAAGAACCCTGTATACCCTACTATTTACCCATAGCTGGAGGGAGAATAATTGGATTCATACCTTTCCCAAGGGTAGTAGTGCATTTTGAAATGCATTCAGTCTCGTCCAGGATTTGAACTCGTGTCACAGTGTCCATTTCCTATGACGATAACCATTACACCACGAGCACCTCCACTACAAACACACACACACACACACACATATATATATATATAATATATATCAGTATGACTGGGACATATATATTTATATCCCAGGTCGAGTCATACCAAAAACTCAAAAAATTGTACTTGATACCGCCTTGGTTAGCACTCATCACTATGAGGTAAGGATCAAAGGTAAAGTGGCGCAATCCAGGAAATGGACTAGCGCCCTCCCTTAAACCTCAGTGTAGTAGCTATTGAAAAGGGAGCCTTTGGATCACACTCGACTAAGTTCGCCAATTTTACTTACGACTAATATATCAGTTTTATAAGTTTTTTAAGAAGTGGCAGTTTGCAATGAAAAAAATATTTATACTATACTCTTATTTCTGGGTGAGTCCAAAATCTTTTTGAACCAAACTGAACTTTATATATATATATATATATATATATATATATATATATACAAATTTCATTAAACATAATAGACATTTTATGTCTACATATTTTCTTCTTGATCCGTTCGAATTCCCATCTTACTTTTATCGTATTCGGTAGGAATTGATTTATGTATTGTCCATAGTTGTATGTATCCCTAGTACTTTCTGTCCGACGTTCACGGATGTCAAAATAAAAATCCCAGATAGAAAGGTTGACCAGTGGATGTGAATGACCGGATGCTCCCGCGGAGGATTTGGGGGATTTTTTAAAAAATTCAGTTTAGTTGAGAACGGGAAGGGTCGACTTTCGGGGCTCGCTGAGGCCACACGTCTTGGGGTGGGGACAGATGGAAAAGCCAGCATAGAAAGATTGTGCACCTCTCTTCCTTATGTCGAAACCTTTAACTCAAAGTTAATAAAAGAAGTCATTACGTGTTTTTCGTGTTTCGGGATTCCTATGTTCTATGTATATATGTTATGAACAGTCAATGTATGTTTCCCATATCCGCATCATGGGTATGTTACACAGGTAGACCATTCTTGTCTCCAATATTCAGGGAAGCCAAGACTGGATTCGATAACAGAATTCTATAAATAAATAAAGTTTAATGGTTTCCAAGGACAACATTTAATCACAGAGAGAGAGAGAGAGAGAGAGAGAGAGAGAGAGAGAGAGAGAGAGAGAGAGAGAGAGAAGATACGAAGTGTTCAATAATACACTCAAAATTTGGTACATTTAGTGTTTGGGACGTTAAGAAGCAGCTGACGTCATCGTATATCGATTGGCT